>JACEGR010004304.1:0-89391 GCA_014170235.1 Listronotus bonariensis
ATCTATCTTTTTATTAACTTATTTTAAGTTTAAGCTATACCTAAATTGTTAATTATTTTGTGTGCATATTTTTTTAGTTAGGTCCGTTATTATTATACGAAGCGCAGTTTATTAAAATTTGATCTCAACTTTTGAGATTATGATATATATATTTTTTTAACACAATAACTTTATTGTAAATGTAACGAATTTTCTCTTGTTAGAAAAATATAGATTTTAAAGTGTTTTTAAATTAGTAAGCCTAAATTAAGTAAGGCCTACTAAACGCTATTTTGCGTAACTTTTGTTATAAATAAATTAAATTTGTATAATTACATGGTACATATTATATAAGTATAATGTTTAACTACTCTTTTAAACTAACAAAAAGAAATAAAGTTGGCTTTACATTTTTAAGTTGATTATATGAAGGTTTATTTTACTATTGCATTTAGTCTTAGGGTAGTAGCAATGTTACTCAAAAAATAATTTATGACAACCGGTCCATGGGCGTCGTTTGGGGGATAATAAAAAAAATTGAAATATTTAAAAGCGAGGTTGGATTGCATAATATTCAAAAACTTATTTGAAAAATGCGTTTAAAATTTAATTGTAAGTTAATGTGCAAAATTTAAAATAAAAATTTTGATCTACAAATCTTATTTTTTTCTTTAAAATAAATTAGCCAAGCTTAAAATAACAAGTTAATTTATACTGTTAAAACTTTAGTATTTTCTTTCACAGTTACAAAGGATAAATTAAACAATTGAGATTCGGTAAGTACTCCGTTAACCTTTTTTTTTTCAGAGAGCTGTATTGGTATACTAGTATTACAATCAAAATGTGGTAGGTATACCATGGCAAACAGGATCATTTTTAATAAATATTATTACATATTATTAGACTACTAAAAAGTTCTTTTCATTTATTTTAATAAAAGTTAGGTAACGCACCCAATAATTTAAATTCTTACTGATATAAAAATATTATTGCAGATTTTATACCACTTATATTTGGAACATACGTAGGCTTTAAAATAAATGCACATTACTGTTAAATGATCTACCTCGTTTAGCTTTTTAAATTATTATATACCTTTTAGAAAAACAGGTTTGCACACTTAGAGTACTTGCCAAATCCATTTTCTTTTAAATTTTCCTGTTTTAAATTTAAAATTAAATACAAATATTACACTGTATTGAATAAGTCACTTAATAAAAAACCTATTTCAAAGAAAACATTGTCTGTTTTATGTTTTTTTTTTTTTTAATTTCTATTTTAAATTTTGCTCATCGGCCCAAAATTTAATTTTAACCTTTAACCTCACTTTTTAATATTGTAATTTATGTTATCTTTTTAACCGACGCCCATGAACGGGATGTCCTAAATTATTTTTAAGGGACTTGAATATTTTTATTGATAAACTTTTATCTTTTGTTTCAGAGCAAAGTGATGGTTCCCAAGCATTCGAAGAAGGAACAGAAAGTTGGGTACAAAATTCTCCACGCTACACAAGAAATGCTGTTACTCCGTCGGCAGGAAAATTTCCAATGCATAACGACGCGCCCATTCAGTTTGAATCACCAAAAGTTCCTGTTATATTTGTCCTTGGTAAGAAGGTGTTAAAAATGGGGCGTGATTTTTGTTTTCATAAAAATAGAAGGAAAAAATTTCAATAAAAATATGTGTTAAGCGTTTCTACTAACAAAGCAACAATTATTTAAAAAAAAGGCAACTTTTTCTTTTATATTAAACAACTAATATGGTATTTGTATTATCAACAGAAAATTTAAGTATCAAAAAACAATATTTATATTATTAACCATACTGTTTTCCGTTGTAGCAATATTACGATATTTAATAAACCTAATTTAAAAAATAACCCATATTTGAAGGTTGTACTATTTGTGTTTTTCGTTTTTAATACACTAAAACTAACTTTTTTTCTGTAATTCCTAATTTATATCTCTTTTCTTCACCCAAAATCCTATTCCAAGATCAAGTTTTGCTAAACCTGTATGCTATTCGTTGTTCACCGACGCTTGATCTTAATGTTAATCGCTTAACATCAGATCCCAAATATTTTGGTGGTTTAAAATCACATGTTTCTTTGACTTCTTTTCTTTGAGACAATGGGTCTGTAAATAATTTGTATGTGGTGTTGTTTTGGAAGATCCATATTTGCCAACACATAATAAATTTTTAGACTATTTTAGGATTACCATTAGCTTTTTTTTAATAATAACTAAACATTTTCTAATTTAAATACACATTAACCGACAGTGATATGACAATCCATTTAAAAATAAATTTAATGTTTTTTTTTTATGTTTTAGGTACTCAATATTTAGGGGTTCTTTTTAGTTCCTTAAGTATACTAAATTTAAAATTTTTGTTTGGTTCATTGGCAAAAATGTTGTTGGTCTTTAAGGTAGAACGGTAACCCCGTCTTAATAATTCCCTGAAGTGAAAACAAAATAATAAAACTTTATATCTGCCATGTCCTTGGTTGTTTTAAGGCTTTTAAACTGCTACAATTTCTTTTGGAAGAAAATGATATAAAAAAGTAATTTAATATCATTAAAGGAGCTACGAACAATAAACTACATTGAGTATAACTAAAATTATAAAAGGTTTAAGATGCTGATGTATTTTAACCATAAAAATAAACTTATAGACTTAAGATAAAAAATGTTTATTTCAATACAAGAAAGAAAATAATTCTTATTATTTATTTTTAAATAAGTCTGTCACTGTCAATGTCACAAAACATTTAATAACATGCAATTTATTACCTTACATTGTAAAAACTACTAATAAGTAAGTCAGCTATTTAGTTTATTTTAGATACATACTTACTAACCTTACTTAAACCGCCATAATTGACGTAATGTTGCTTTTTAATGCAATTCACTAAACCGGTGTCCATAATAAACTAAATTTCTAACAAACCTATTAGTAGTTTGTACAATGGAAGGTAATTAATTACTTGTTATTATATTATTTGTCACTCCGACAGTGACAGAATTATTTAAAAAATTTAAAACCAAAACATGACTTTACTTCTTTAGTTTTTATTGTTAATGAGTATATCAACATACTGCTGATATCCTAACAACCAGCACTAATTGACATATAGTGTGTTATATATTTCTGATGTAGAATTTCATACGGAGCCAAAATTTGTTAAAATATATAGGGTGTTCCATTTGAAAAAATCTACTTGCCAATAAAAATCATGCTTTTAAACACCTTGTATAATAACTAGAACAATCACTAAAAAGAGTGTATCCGAATAATCATTTTCTAATTCAAATTTATTTTTGTATCTTGAACAGGGGCGAAGTTATTTGGTGCATAAATAGAGTTGGGACACCCTGTATATATATATTTTTGGTAGGATTTTCTTGGGGTTTTAGGTCCACTGGTAAAAAATAATTGCTTTTTTTTATTAATTACATTTTAATTAGTAGGACCTTTTGGTCATGATGTTTCTTCTTGACCTTCATCAGATACTACATATCACACTACACAAGAAAATCCTACCAAAAATAGATTTAAGGGTCCAAGAAAAACCCAAAACTTGTATATATATATAAAATTTATATAATACAAATTTAAAATTAAAATTTTCAAAAGAAAGTAAAATAAAAAGTGATCGAATGTGTTCCTTCTGATAATAAACTAGCTGACCCGTACCCACTTTGTTGGGCGTCAAGGGTGCTTTCTAGTCTTGAGATCCGAATTTCGAGCATTTTTTGCCAATGATTAAAAAAAAGCTATTGATTACCATCTATTTCTTTATTCATATAAAAAGAGTACAAAAAATAAAAAATAAATATTCATGAAGTTATGCGGGCTTAAAGTGGTAAAATTGACAAATTTTTGAATAATACAAATGCCGTTATCGTGTGAACCAACGAAACTGAAAAAAATGTTTTTAATGAAATGGCGGCTTCTCAAAAATAAAGGTCAATTTTTTTCTTTTTTAAGCTTCCTTGAATTTTTTAAAAACAAACATACTTTTTAATTTTTAGTTTTTGTTGGTTCACGCGATAGAGAGATAGTAAAAGAATTTTCGTGCCAAATTTTAAGTAAATCGGTTGACTAGAACTTGATATCGTGGAAACCGTATCAAAAAAGTAGTTTCGAGAAAAACGCGTTTAAAGCTTTACGTTAAGTTTCAAGCAGCGTAACTGATAGCATGGTACATATACCATACGTTCTTTTAATCGACCATACCAGCTTTCTACATGATGTAGTATACTAGAAGTATTATGGAAGGAAAGAAAGAAAGTTATTCATACGGGTAGTCCGCCCTCTAATTGACTATTGTTGGAGTCGTCTCCTTAAACCGGTCTAGTTGCCACGCCACTAAAACGGTTGTAACTTTAAAAATAATTCGAATATTGAATTAAATCCTTTTAGGGAGATATTCTTAAATACCTAATTTATTTAATTATCAAAAACAAATTTTTCCAATTTTTAGATCAGAATACCCTTTTAATTATATGTTTCTATCAAATTGCACGAAATATAAAAGTTTTATTTTTCCCTTTAAACTTTTTGTTTAATCATAATAAAATATAGCCTATAACACTAAATAGTGTAGCTTCCTGATTGTGAAAGAATTTTTATGATCGGTTCAGTATTTCCGAAGATAAGCCCTTATAAAAAAATAAACAAAGTTACAAACTTTACCTATTTATAATTATTAATAGTATTGAAAATCTAACATAATCTAGTGGTTTACGATTAGCTTTTAAATTTATATGTTTTTAACGTTTAAATATTTTTGAATATTAATTAAACAAAGAATTAATATTTAGTCAAAATTTTATTTATCGATCTTAATTTTTTATTTATTTTTAACATCTGTGTGTGTATTATGTGGTGTATTAGAAATTTATTTTTATTAATCAATATTACACAGTTTTGATAGAAGTAATGGATATTATCATTAACTCGACCTTGGCGTTCTAATAAACATCATGTTTTTATATGACTTTTATATTTGACATAAAATAAATAAACTCTTATTTAAACACATTTTAGGTGGTCCTGGAAGTGGAAAGGTGACACATTGTGATAATCTGATGCAGGAGAAGAAAGAGATTGTTCATATAAATATGTCAGACCTTCTTCAACAGTATTCCATTGGGAACGGTAAGTGGTAAATTTTATTTTCTAATTATAAAAGCAAAAATTAAACAAAAATATTTGAGGCATTTATAAAATATCGTATTTATAGCACTTTATATAATAATTTAATAATTTATTAACTATTTCAACTTTATTTTGTTTTCAACTAATAATTAGGTAATATAAAAATAGAGAAATAAAAACAAAAACATAAGTAAAAAACTACTTAAATCACACAACCCCACAAAAAAAAGAAGTCAAGACACAAAGGAAAGACCTCACTAGTTCTTGGTCTTTTGGGATGCTAAAACGATATATAATAATAAAAATAAATTTTATCCGTTCAATTTTCTCCCACCACCCCCAAGAAGGGTAAAATGTAACTTATTACAAAAATCAAAATTTATTTGCATTTCTATGTGATTGGGTGCACTAAAACTGATCGTGACAAAAAAATAATTTCGACCTCCTGGTCACCTTCTAGACCGCCCCAAAACCTCCCCAGGGGGATGGTACCAACCAAATTATTATCCAGCAATTTATTATCTTCAGTGCTACTGGATAGTTTTCAAATTTAGGGACGTTATATTGTATCAACGGATGCCAATTTTAGATATAATTGCACCTGTGTATTACTTCCGGTTTAACCGGAAGTGAACTTTGATATTCTAAATGAAACACCCTGTATATTTTTTAGGATTTGAATTCTACAAGTAATTCCTGATATAAAACCCCAAATAAATCCATAACCTAACTTTTTGGTTTTGGAGAAAATGGCGTTTAAAAATGTCCAAACGACAGCACAATATGCAGTTTTATGGAAAAACAAATAAACATCAAAAAATTTTAAATGCTTAAAATAGTTCTTTTCAAACACACCTCTAGAGACCATTATAATACTACTTCCTGTTTAACCGGATATGCTTTAAACATTGAACTTCTAAGTATGATAACCCTGGTAATTAACACCCTATACAGTGTGTCCAAAATTGGTAGGGAATGTATTGGGATATTGGAAACTAGAAGAGATAGAAAGACGGTTAAATGGGGAAAGTTATAGACCATTTAACCTTTAATTTAATGCGGTTTTGATGACGGCCGTATCTCGTTTGGTTTTTGAGTTATTTTGAAAAAACTAAAAATGTGCATTTTAGAAAAAGTGCTGTAGTTTTTTTATTTTAAATAATTTTTGGAATCCGTAAAAACATTGTTAGGGCAACTTTTTAAGAGGAATACATTCCTGTATTTAGATTTTAATTTTAACGTTTCGGTTTTAAGATATCATCATCAACTTTTGTTTTTCTTATGGCCGCCATTTTGTTTTTCTACATTTTCAAAGAGCGTTTTATTCCCTTTAAAATGATGTATAACACTTAATTAAAATTTTTTTGTTTTATGTCAAAAACATTAAAAACCATTTTTTGGTCGAGTTGGCCATCACTGCCTCTAGAAACAATTGCGAAAATGTCGTTGCTAAGACGAAGTTGTCAAATATTCTCATTTAGTTACATATTTTATTGTGTTATTGGAAAATTGTGTTAAACGTATCCACAAAAATGCCGGAAATTTTTTCAAACGAAGAAACATTTGACATGTTAGTTATTTATATTAAAAATCACAGAAATGCGGAGGATGCAGCAAACAATTATTTGAAAAGTTTTCCCGAAAGACATCAACCTGGGATAAAAATATTCTCCACACTTACTACCAACCTACTTGCATATGGAAGTTTTGAAAAACCTCGACCAAAAGAGTATCAAAAAAATAATGAAGCTCGAAATAGAAATATTCAAGAATATTTTGCCGATAATCCTACATCTTCTACACGAGTTGCAAGAAGTTTAATTTTTACAGCACTTCCGGTTAAACAGGAAGTAGCAATATGGTGGTCTCTTAAAGTAGAGTTTTTAAAAAGACCTATTTTAAGCATTTTAAATTTTTGTAATGTTCATTTGTTTTCCCATAAATTTGCTGCATATTGTTCTGTCGTTTGGACATTTTAAAACGCCATTTTATCCAAAATCAAAAAGTTAGGTTATGCATTTATTTAAGGTTTTATATCAGGAATGACCTGTAGAATTCAAATCCTAAAAAATACACAGGGTGTTCCATTCAAAATATTAAAGTTTATATCACTCACACCAGTTAAACCGGAAGTAATACCCGGGTGCAATTATATATAAAATTGTCATTCGATGATACAATACAACGTCTCTAAATTTGAAACTATCCGCACTGAAGATAATAAATTGCTGGATAGTAATTTCGTTGTTACATTTTACCCCCTTGAGAAGGTTTGGGGGCGGTCTAGAAGGTGACCAGGAGGTCGAAATTATTTTCATTCGTCACGATCAGTTTTAGTGCAGTCAATCACGTGGGCATGCATATAAATTTTGATTTTTATAATAAGTTACATTTTACCCTTCTTGGGGGTGGTAGGGGAAAATTGCACGGCTAAATTTATACTTATTATCATATATCGTTTTAGCACTCCAAAATACCAAGAACTAGTAGGGTCATCCTCTAGGTCTTGACTTTTATTTTTTTGTGGGTTTGTGTTATTGATATAATTGAATTATTCCTTTAGCCAGTTAACAGTGTCCACACCCCAGTGGCAATGCCATTTTTTTTTAAGTTTGGCCATACCCGACAGAAAAATTTAAAGGTTGGGCAGCATTTTAAAGTTTAGTACAAATATTATAGGAGCTTATTTTTAAGGTCCTATAAACTAAAAACAAAAACCCCATTGTAAGTTCAGGAAAGAAAAATGTTTGTTTCAAACTGTTGATACATTTATTCAAAAATTTGGTTTCCCGCATTTTTGTAATAAAATAGACAGCTTTCAAAAAAATTGTTTGCTTAGTAAGCAGTGGAAACCAAAAAATGACTTATCTTACTTTACCTCTAGTGATGTAATTTAGTTTAATAGAAAAAAATACATTTTGAAATTTTAATTTTATATAACATAACTGACGGGACAAAATTCAGAACTTTTTAAACATTTTAATAGAATATTTTATTTTATATGTAAATTTTACAGTAAAATTAATTTCTAATGACATAGCGCAACATACTGATTATTATTTATAATATAGATCATTTATTCAAGAATGTCATGATTCGGATTATTTGATTATGCATTGAATAAATGTTTTATAAGAATCAGATGTTTTTTTAGCACCTCAATTAACAGATGGGGGGAACAGTTGGGTGAAAACAATTTAGGTTGAGTCGCGCCCACCCATAGCGCCTCCACTGCCAAACCCGCTTATAAATTTGGAAAGCATGTTCTGCAAGTATTATAGGTTACATATTCTGTTTTAAAGTTCTTCCAAAGTATCCGGTTTCGTACAATACACTACTTTTTTAAATGATATTAATTTAAAAAATATAGGGGGACAGATTCAATGATCTGTGGCCCTCCAGATCCTATATATCTTCTAGGAAAAGTTGTCAAATAGTTTAGGACGCATATATAAAATGCGGTTGTGTCCCCATTTTGGTTTAAAACTAGAAGAAGTTTTATAATACCTGGTCGTCTTTAGCTAAGGTGTTAAGTAATAAAACAATTTAATTAAATTTTATCTAGACTTTGGATGAATGGACAAAGAATTTATTGAATACCCCCTAAATCAGCAGATGGGACCCTTTTAAATTGTTTCTGTTGAAAATCATTTAAAAACTATAATATATCGTACCAAAATAATAGCTTAGGAATTTAAAATAAAACCCAATTTAACTTATAAACACTGCTTTGAATTTACAGACAGGTTTGATCACTGTCACCTGACTGAAGAAAAGCAATTTTAACATAGTTATTTATTTCTCATTTAACATGAGTTAATATTTATATATTTTTAAAATGTCACTATTTCTAAAATTTAATTTAGATATTCCATTTACTTTTTCAACAAACTTTAAGGAACGATTCTACAATAAAATTTAGAACGAAATTAAATTATTTTAAGATTTTTTTTATTTCTTTTCCTTAAGCCCAGTATTTTAAAAGGCGTAATGTAAAAAAACTTTTACTTTTAAAAGTTTGTCCTATTTTTAAAAATAAAGGTAATACTTGGTTTTTATTTCTAGTTAAAACTCGCCCTACTAATCATATTTAAATTTTGTCTTTATTAGTTTTGGACCATGCGATAAGGTTTCCAAAATTTAAACATTTTTGGTCCGTTTGTCCTTCTGTACCACCTATTCTGGGACACACTATACAATAATATTTATATACCAATTTAGACATGTTTAAAAATTGTGGAAGATGTCTACTATTTATTAGAAATTAGAAGAAATACATTTTTACCAGTGCCAACTTTAAGGCGTATAGCGTAAATATTTAGTAATAAAAAAATAGTACGCCTCTGCGATTCTATAAAATTAAAATATGTTTTTAATATATTTGATCTTTTGACCTTTTAATTAAATATACAGTTTTAACGGAAACAAGACAAATATGATCTTTACATGGTCATATCTCTGTCTTATTCTTCAGTATTTAGTATAAGGTAGACACGTTAGGAGTACGGCTTATCACTTTTCATATAAAAGTTAAGTTGCATCACCGCTGTATTGACCAATGTGTCTCCCTAAAAAAATTATTTTAATTTTAAACTATTTAAAAATTAAAATTAATTACTGCAGAATTAGATACTATGTCAAAAAATGGTTAGCAATTATTCACGCAAAAACGTACATTCATTGATTTAAAAAAAAAACTAGGAAATTAAATTTGAACCAAATTAAACGATAATTTGAAAAAATGTGTTTATTTTGGGTAAATTCGAGGGCCTACCATTTTTCCTCAGAAGATTTATTTACCCTTAACCCGTTATGGACTACCCTGACAAAAATTAATTTTTTTCTTGCATGTTAAAGGACACGCCTCTCAAATTTTAATTAAATATATCTGGTACGAAAGCCATTATAAAAAACAAAATTACATACATCATACTTTTTTTATTTTTAACTCCTCGTGGTTCAAAAATAAAAAATAGAAAGTACGAATATTTGTTTTTATGGTAAAAATACTTCTTAATTTAATAAAATTTGCTTCAAAAATCTTTAATTTTTTTTCTTGTAATTTGAGGGATTTGAAAGTCCTTCATATAAAAATTATACAGTAAAAGTTTTTGTAAAATATAAACTTTTTAACAAAATTTAGGATTTGTCAATAAAATTTATTAAAAAATACAAATAGAAGATTTGCTTTTAAAAGTTTTGATTCTTTCTGGAGAGAGAGACTAACCAAAAAAATACCTTTTTTTTGCAAATTTCAAAATAAAAACTATCTTAACCAAATTTTGCCTCTTAAGGCCAATAGAATCTGGTATATGTTTGGTGTTAGTTTCATGTTTCAGTTTTTAGATAAACAAAAAATTAAAATCCTAGTGCGCGGCTGGGTATTGATCAGATAAATAATAAAATTGTTGGGCACGTAAAATTTTTATCATAATATTTACTCTGGATACGCTACGTCAACGATTTTATTATTTGTCTGATCAATACCCCGGATTGATAAAAAGATTGGTGCGATCTACTAGCTAGGATATACCGAATTAATTTTTAGCTCTTAGTACAATAAATATTTTATCATATATTTTTTTAAATTTATTTTTAAGTTTTTAGTTTAATTTTAAGTTTTGTTTCTAAAACTAAGCTGAACTAACCAACGATTTTATTATTTGTCTGGTCAATACCCCAGATTGATGAAAGATTGGTGCGATCTGGTAGCTAGGACTTACCGAATTGTTTTTTAGCTTTTAGGCCATAACCTACATAATGTTTATTGTAATAAAACCTTTTAACAGTTTTTTTATTATTTATTTTTAAGTAATTAGTTTTGTTGTAAGTTGTTTTGTTAATTAAGTTTATTGAATGCCTTATGGTAGGTTTACATCTGACATTTATTGCATGATATTTATGTCAGAAATACATTTTTGACCGTTTATATTAGCCAGAATTTCTGTCTGGCATAAATATCATGCAATAAATGTCAGATGTTAACCTACCGTTACTATTAAACGGTTTATTTCCTGACAATTTGTTGTAATCTAACTATTCTATTCATTAAGTGGGAGACCCAAGGTTAGATCCCGATTCTTTTTGTAGCAGCGGCCATCTTGGATTTTTTCATAGTAAGCTCTATTCTACCATCAAGCCCTTTTTTGATACCCATATTAAGGTAGTTGTGGAAAAAATATGTAATCCGCGATCTTCGCGCAACGGTCATCTTGGATTTTAATTTTTTCATAGTGAGCTCTATTCTACCAATCAAGCCCTTTCATTTAATACCCATATTAAGGTTGTTGTCGAGTAATATTTAATCCCCTTTTTTGTATCGGCGGCCATCTTGGATTTACAATCATAAAAAACGTATTATATGGTATTGTTGTCAAGATAAAGAGTGTGCACCAAATTTCAAATCGAACTGTTGTCAGGAAGGAGGTAAAATTCCAATTAAGGGACGTCCGTAATACGTGAGGTGTTGTTTTTTCATTTTTTTACCCCCTTTTTCCCTGGCGAGATTTGGTGCGATTTGCGTCAACCTTCCCATCCCCCAATCTCAGGTGAGATTTCTATATGTAAAAGGGACTACTTTTTAAACCAAAATATTAATTTTGTCGTTAAAATAATTTTAAAGAGCAAAAAAAGCGCCCCGGCCGAAATAGTGACACTGCATTGCAAAATGCATTTTTTTTTGGGTAACGTGTCCAAATCACGTTACATTTTTTTGTGTGTAGCAAAAGAAAAATGGCAATACAAATATAAATATAATATTTTTGTTTTTATCACTTATTGTTACTTTGAAAAATGAATAAAAACTAAAATAAATGTTTTTTTATTCATATAAATTTAAATACTTTTTATATGCATACAGTATCAAGTTAAGTTAAAATATATGTAAGAAGTAACCCAATAGGTAACGATTTATTTGACACAAAGTTCAAATTTTTAATATTTTTTCATAATATTTAAATAAGTAATAAAAAAGATTTACAACCGATTTTGTTTATTCGTCAAAATAGGATTTTGTCACTTCAAATCTTCCTGTATCTCAGAAGATGATTTTTTAAACATTTTTATTTTAATTCTATAATATTTAATTGAGTAGGTAAAAAAATTAGAATTTTATTTTTTTATTTTTTAAACTAATATTTTCGCAATTTTAAACCACCATATACAGGGTGTCCCAAATCTATTTATACACAAAAAGATACTTAATAAACTTAAAATAAAAAATGTTTATTTAAATACGCTCCTTATACTGACAGTACCAGTTAATATACAAGGTGTCTCAAAACACACATTTTTTTGTCAAATAGTTTTTACACCAAACACCCTGTATATTTTACCAAATTTTAACTCTGTAATAAATTCTTTATTAAAAATTTACAACACACTATACGCCAATTACTGCTGGTTTTTCAGATATCAACAATATGCTGATATACCCATTAACAATTAAAAGTGAAAAATAAAATAATATTTTGGTTTTAATTATTTTAATAACTCTGTAACTGTTGGAATGACAAATAATATAATAACATGTAATAAGTCGCTTTTCATTGTAAGAAGTACTAATGGGTAAGTTTATTTTAGACATATTATTTACTTACTTAACCTAAAAACAAGACATAATTGACTCATTGATGTTTTTTCGTGCAATGTAGTAAATATGGGTCCAAAATAAATTAAATTGATATACCTATTAGTAGTTTTTACAATAAAAGGTAATTAATTACGTATTATTATATTATTTAATACTCTGACAGTGACAAAAATATTGAAAAATAATTATCACCAAAATAATATTTTCTTACTCCACTTTTAACCGTTAAAAAACCAGCAACAATTGACGTATAGTGTGTTATACATTTTAATGTAGAATTTAATAGAAAGGCAAAATTTGTTTAAACAAACAGGGTGTTTTATTTAAAAAACCATTTATTATAGTTGTAAGCATTTTATAAAAAAACCTTTTCTTTTGTTTAAAGAATGATTTTTTTCGAAAACATAGGTAAAGTTAAGTCCATCCGTGGACACACAAGAGCTTATTTTTAAAGTCCTATAAAATGAAATTAAAAACCCCTTCCAAGCTATGGCCATCGTAACTTGAGTTAAAAATTCTTTTTTTAAACTGTGGCTACATTTTCGCTTCAAAAATTTGCACAACCCTATGAGTTTATGACTTGAATTCATTGTTTGTGTCAAACATGTTTTTTTACCCCAACTTTCTCCTAAAAAAATCGCTTTATTTTAAAAACTTTTAGCGAAGAGGTTTTCTCAAACAAGACAAAAACCCAATTTTACACTAAGAAAAATAGATTTGTTGTTGAAGTTTCTTCCATCAGAGGAAAGTATTAATGGGAATAAAGCCTCTTCATGACCAAAATTTTTGTGTAATAATGAACTATTTCATAATTTATTCATTTTAAATTAAACCTAGCTTTTATTATAATATCGCAGGGGCAAAATAGCTCCTTATAATATACAGGGTCTTTCTAAACAAATGCGAAAAATTTTAGGAGGTGATTTTACACAAAAAAATGGAATAAACCTTCATATGAACATATGTCCTAAACGTCTTAGTTTTTGAACTACGGGGTGGTAAAATTACTTTTATATCCATTCAGATGAGGGGTTAAGGGTAAATATTTTTTAAGAAAAAATGGGTCGCCACTGAATTTTTCTGAAATTAAAATCTCTCTTGACTCTTTTTTGTTTGATGTACGGCTTTCACGTAAATCAACAGAAACCATTTTTGGCATGGTCAGTTTGCATTCCTAATGTGAAATTTTACCTAAAAATTAACGTTTGTTATGTATTCTTTAATGAAATAGGAATTTGACCATACCGAGGAATTTCTATTTGTTTACGCGAAAACCGTTTCTCCAACAAAAAAAGTCAATCAGAGATCAAATTTGTTCTAAACTATACGGGTATTTAAAAAATTATTTTCATTAAAAAAAAATAAAGTGGCGTATCATTTTTTCCTCAAAAATATTTACCTTAAGCCCATCATGGACGACACTGTTAAAAATTATTTTTACTTGTATGCCAAAAAATGTCTTCTGGTGCAAAGGGTGCGTCTCCCTAATTTTTTAAAAATATCTAAATGGATATAAAAGTTATTATAATAAACCATATTTTTAAAAAAATTTAACAATCCGTAGTTTAAAAACTAAGACGTTTTGGACATATTATTATGTTCATATAAAGTTTTTTTTTCTTATTTTTTTGTGGAAAATCACCTAATAAAATTTTTTGCATTTGTTTGGAAACACCCTGTATAAAAGTTATTTTTTGTTTTTAAATATTTAGTAAATACTTTATTTCTGAAGAAACGCCCAATATTATTTTGTTTAAATTTTTATTCCCAGAAAACAAATGAACTATAAAAATAAAAAGTTTAACACACTGTATTTTGAAAACAATGTATTTCGTAACCTATGTTTATACGTTATAATTTTATTTTCCATTAAATTAGCTCATGAATAGGCTTTTAAATTTATTACTTACAAAGTCTTCAAATTTTCAGCTGCTCATTTTGCTCCAATTTTTAAACATTTTGTTTATTCTATAGGTTTTTTAATTGTCATTATCTCTATTATCTTAACCAGGTACAGTGGCCCATATTTTAAGGTTCTAAATAAATTTGCCTTAATTTAATTAGGAATATTAGTAAAAACGCAGTACTTTCCCATAACACCCTGTTGTAGTCAAACTTGATAAAACGTCTCGAGATACTGATTTAGTTAATACATCTATGTGGTAAAAATAAAATTTTAGATTGTGTAACTTTGCAGGTGTCCAGTGTAATAATTCATTTTTAAGCAACCTTTATTATTTATTTGTTTATTTTAGTGCATTTATTGCTGTTATCTTTATTAGGCACAAAAGTCATTATTTTAATGGGTTTTAAACTGCTACATGTAAAAATACCTTAATTTTTGGAAAAATTACTTTTATTAAAAACTGCAAAAAAAAGTAGGGTTATAATTTATAAAATCCCACTATGTGATAAAAACAAAATATTCTAAATTTTGTAAATTTGGGATACTTTTAATTTTAGTCAAAAAAATTCTTGTTTATTTAACAGTCTGTATATCAGGGTCGTAGCAACCTTTAAATATTTATATACAGACAGCTTAAAGTCAATAAAATTTACTTCTTAAAGACAAAAAAAATGTATATAATGCGCGTCTATAGTAAGCTGTATTGGTGTTATATCTACCTCAAAAAAAAATGAAAAATGCCATTATCTAAACTAATATTTTATAAAGTTGTGACAATATTATGTCTATTCTATTATGCTACAATATTAAGAACAAAAAAACAAATTATTAATGTTTTTCTTATATCTAACTAATGTATGTATAGTAGTTGAGCAAGCAGTTTTGGTATATCGGCGAGTATATTAGTCACGCATGTTTACATGCCGGAATTAAGTTAAATTATCTCTTTTCCTCACATTACCTATGTGTTATGGTGTTTACCTCAACCGGTACATATACAAACATACAATTTTTATTGAATTATCACTGTACTGAAAGCTTGTGTGTATATTAATCATAACCATCAAAAGTTACATTTTTATTACCAAATTATAGTTTTACAAATAGTAAAAAAATACATAGTGGCGATCGATAAAATCTTATCCTAGGTGCCCCTCGCCAATTTTTATGAAACTGCAATATGTTGTGGTACATCAAAAAATAAGAGACACGTATTTTTTTCATCGCACATTAAACACTTTTAAGAGGGGTGAAATGCACCCCTAAAATTTACCCTCAAAATTGTTTTTTTTTCAAATATATTGAAAACGAATTAAGATAACTTTACGAAATCACAACCATAATTTGCGCTGGATACTACAACTGAAAATAAAATGGGCTCCAAGTATCAAAAACAAAATGTGAAGGAATTTTTGATTCATTGTGTATAGTAGGTTAGCTTATCTATAAAAAAATATAAGTTCATTAATATACAGTGTGTCCATGAATGGACATAACAATACCTGTATTTTTTTAATATATAGGAAAAGTTATTTTTATAAAGAATTTGATTCGTCTGAAATGCTAAAATTTATAATAAAAATTACTCTATGATATACGGGTAGTTTGAAAATGGTAAAAATATTATTTTAAAATATATTAAAAATCAAAAACATATATTTTTAAAAATGCGGAATTAAAAAGCATAAAAGTTATTAAAATTGTCAAATACTTTTTATCGCTAATTATTACTAAAAAGTAGGTGTAAACTAAAATAATTGTTTTTTTATAAATAATTAATTTTACATTTTATATGCATACAATATTAAGTAAAAGTTAAAGTGTATGTAGAAAAGTAACACAAAAAAGTAACGATATATTTAACAAAAATTTAAGAGTTTCATTACTTTCTTACACTTTTTAAATAAAAAGTTTAAAAAATTTATAACCGATTTTTTTTTTCCAAAATAATATTTTCAATCTCCTTGTATATTGTAGGTTGATCCTTTTTAACGCTTTTATTCTAAAAAAAGATATTTTTTTAACTAATTAATTTTTTTTTATTTTTTTTGTAACATAAAGTCAAAGTCAAAGTCAAAATATGCTTTATTGTTTAAGAGATGTACTCATCTCATTAACAAAGCTGTAATAATAATATTAAAGCAAATAAAAAACAACATCAAATATAACAAAATAAAAAGCAATCTCAGAAATACAAATAAAATAAAAAACATCAAACAATCCAAACACTTAACGTACACTAAAACTAGATAATTTAAATTAAAAAATACACACTTACACTAAAAATACAATTGTCAGACTATAAAATATATTATGTAAAGGAAACTTAAACAATTGGACAGATTTGATAAAAGTAAACTTCACTACAAAAAATATAAAAGTCATAAAACATAAAACCTAAAATAAATTAAAATAAAAAGAATTAAGAAGGAACTGGTATAATACTCGTCTAGCGTGTATAAAACCCTGTCGATACGCATTTCCCTTAACTTTTCTTTTAAAGACTCTTTAAGGAAGAAGAATTTCTTATTCGGAGAGGAAGATGGTTAAGCATTTTCCTACTCTCGTAGAGTATAGAGTTCTTAGTTAAAGACGAGGACGGAATAGGCAGTTGTAAGTTGTCCGATTGACGAGTATTATACACAGTGTCCACTCTTAGGATTCCGTCTTTATGTTTAAAAATTGTGGTTACGTACCATACCAATGGAAAAAACATTTTAATTACATTTTTACGCTTTTTAATTAGATAGGGTGAAAAATATGTTTTTCATTTTTTTCTTTTAAAGTAACATTTTCGCGGTTTTAATCCACCCTGTATATCCTATGACGAATACTTAGAAGTTTTGAAGACCAGGTGTTATTAATATTTTGATAATGCAGAAAACATAAAAATATGATCTTAAAATGGATTAAATCTCCAAAATATGCAAAGATGCATAACCTATTTACCTATACCATAGAGTAAGGTAGGTACGTTACTTTATGCCTATACGCATTTTGCATATACTCAACCCTTTATTTTTAATTTTAGTTTTAATCAGATTTTTTTGCCAATTTAAATTTATATTTTATCAATTAAATTATAACATAGTTATTTTTTTATAGGGTAATCATTTATATTTTTTCCAACAGGTTTATTAACCTATTGTGTTTGAATCTAACAATTCAATAACTCATTAGTTATAGGTTACGATACTTATTATAAGTAAAATGTATTTTGATTTTAAATAACCTTGTAGTATTTTGGCATTAGCGCACAAGATTTTCAGTATGGATTATTCGCAAAAAACTAAAACAAAACGGTTTCATAAGCATGACTTGTTTAAATTTAAAGTTAATTTAAATTTAGTTTAGTTCTAGTTAGTCTAAAGTTTTTAAAATATGTAAAAATATTTTGTCGTATACGAAAATTAAATATACAGAATTGGTCATAGTGCTCCAGTTAAACAAAGTTTTTTTATAAATAAAACATTCTGTATATGATTTAATCCTTCAGGTCTTCCAAAAATCTAAATTACATATTCCTAACTTAGGTTTAATCGCTTTTAAAACGTGTGTGACTGTTGTAAATAATCATCAATTTTAGGCAAGTAACCAATTATAAAACGGTATTTACCAATCCGTTGTGTTGACGTTTAATTCATGTATTATACTTCAAAGTTGTCACGAATTATTACCGAAGTTATTATTGGTTAAACGCCTAAAATAGATAAATTGTAAGATCTGGCCAGACATAACCGCACCAAGGCCAAAGATTAATAATAGTTTATTTTTACTCTTTGCCAAGGCCGTACCGAGCCCGGATTCACAATCATAGAGGAAAGTGGGGCAGATTAATTCGAAAAAATTCAGATGCTCTTTTATGCCCTCATAAATTTGAAAAGCATTTTTATCAAGCTGATTCTATTGTTTTATGTGTAGGTAAAGAGCCAGTGGACGGCAGACAACACATATTTTAAGAAAGTCCAAAATTTTCTTCGTGAATCTGTTGGACCTTCGAAACATGAGGGAGGGGTTAGCTAAGCGCAGTCGCGGTGGCCTCGGCTACAATCAGCTGCAATAATGTCATTAGCTAAAGAAGTATTTTAGGAATAACTTTTATATAAATTCAGAGAATTTAAAAATATTTGGGGGACGGCTCTTATGCATTAGAAGACATTTTTTGACATATAAGAAAAAAAATTGATTTTCATCAGTGTCGTCCGTAAGGGGTTTAGGGTAAATATTTTTTAAGAAAAAAATGGTACGCCACTGCATATTTTTACATATTTTTTTTCCACGACCGTTAAAAAAATGCTGTTTTTTAATCATTAACATGAAGTTAAAGTACTCCATTCTAGTTCACTACATAAAGTGTTAAAAAAGTAACTTTTTTTAATTCAAATCTTTTTCACACTTTAAATTAGTGTTTTGTTTCAATGCCAACTACAATAAACTTAAATATGCATGCAATGTAACAGTAAACGCGACATCAACTGAACCAGACGGTCAAGTTACCTTAGATTTCTTCATTAATTCTTTTAGTTCATGTGTCACAGTGTCACTAGTTGTAAAATTTGACAGTTTGCAAATAAATTTAATAGAAATTATTGAAAATTAATAGTAATAATAAATTTGGATGACTAAGAAATTGAAAAGAAATTTTTACTGTTTTAGTATTATTTCTACAAAAGCAGGTACATACAATTTTCTAAAATTAAATAATAAATGCGTAGTTATGAAGGGGATAATAATTGGCTCTTAAAAAATAAGGAGGCTATGATTTTTGTTGCAATATAATGGCTGTGCTGCAAAAACTAAAATTAATAAGTTTAGATAAATAAAACATGTATAAAATTTAAAATTATACCACGTTATAAATTACAACTGATCATAAATTAAATCTTTAGAAATAAGGTAACACAGTTTTAATGGTTAACCACATATAACCTCACCGAGTCCTGCACTGTAGCACGGCCGTGACTCGGTTTTGAAATGTACCGTTTATCAGATGCCGTAGGCTTAATATCACCGCTCCGTGCCCAACCACATATCCCGCTCCACATTTTAACAAGTAAACAAACATTAGTTTATTTGATTTCTCAAAATATTAATTTAAAAAAAACTTATAAAACAAAAAATAGCAGTGTATTTGTAAGTTTTAATCACATATTATTTACAAGATGTAAAAATATAATTAGTCTTACACTTTTTAATTCATATTAAATCACTTTTTTTGCATTGTTTGTTCACAACAACTAACCTTTAATAACTAAGTGTTAATTTTTCTACGTAATGAACTGAAATAAAAGGTGACGCCTGTAAACTCAAAGCTTGCTTCAAGAACATCGGCCCTATCCGACCCACGTATGATTTTATTTCCTGGGCATATTTTCGACCGTACGAGCAGTGCCGTATTATCCATTAGGCTGACTAGGCTACAGCCTGGGGCGCCAGACAGGGGAGTAATAGGCGCTAGACAGAGGAGTTTTTAAAAAAGTTTAGGTCCGGTGGGTATTAGAAGAAATACCTCTGTGAATAAGGTGCTTTGAAATAAATTAAATAGGCGCGAAAAGGAGAGAATGTTTTGCGAAAAGAAAATATGCGGCTCATAGGGTTATTACGGCCCTGCGTACGAGACACGGTCGTGCTACGATGCGGGTCTTGTGGGACATCGGTGTGGTTATTTGTGGCCAGACTTTTACCTATACTACACTTAAAGTTTGGAAAAAACAGAGTTAATAGAAAAATCTAATACATACATGCAACAATAGATTTAGCTTGACAAAAATGCTTGGTATATTTTTGAGGATATAATGAGAATGGGCCCTTAGTCATGTAGACATAAGGCAGCATATTTTTGGAGTAGATGGATTGGATGATATTTCTTTTCTTCAAATTTTCTCGGAAATTGCAAACGTTTTTGTAATTATGCCAAAATTTGCATTTTTGTGGAAATACCCGCGAAATTATTTAAACCGCCGCATACTTCGATGACGTAGTTGGAGTGTGCCTACGTAACAAACGTTACAAGCTATGACATCCCTTTTCTATTGCTTGTTCCTTTGTTGGCATATTTATTTAACGTGACGCTTTTCACGTAAGCTCTGGCAACATTGTAAAGTTGATTGAACTCGCAAATTGTGGGATAAATTTTAATCAACTATAAAAATTAATTACAAAAAAAAACTATAGACAATTTTGTTGGTTTTGGCTAAGAGCCTATTGATGTGCTTTTGAATTTTTTCGAATTAATTTGCCTCACTTTTCTCTATCACCGTAAAATCGGGCTCCGTGCATGGGCGTAGTCAGGTGCCCCCTCCCCCTTAGCCATGGACAAAATTAATAATTATTTTGTAGATGTTAAATTTATACGTAGATTTAAAGACTCCACAACAATAAATACAATTAAAATATACAGAGTGTTTTCTAATTGCGGAAAAAAACTAAAATATTATAAGCATATTTTATAAAAAAAGTTCATATGAACATAGGTCCGGAAATGCATTGATTCCAAGATATAGGATGTTAAACTTTCTTTAAAATTTTATTTTTATTAATACATTAAATATCCCTTTACCAATTTTAATAAAATTTGATAGTGTTGAAGTATAAAAGGGCTAATTAAGCCAGTGGTGTCTCGAGCGGCACTTATACGGATATTTCTGACAAAAATGTATGGCACTGACATTCGTGTATTTTTCATATTTGATTTAAGAAAAAAAACTCTTTATTGCATATCCCTGGACCCAAGAAACAAATTTTAGATACACTTTATTTAGTAGATTTTTTTAATGGTATTATTTTTTAGTTCTGCAATTGTTGGTATTGCTACATAATTAAAAAAAATAATATAAAACATATTTTTTCCTATGTTTTGTGTGCATCAGTAGGTCCCGCTAGAGATACCAGTAGACCTAATAAATTTAAGGCCACATAAACCCCTTACTGCTATAAATAACACTACCAAAGTTTGTAAAAATACAATAACAAGTAATTAATATATTTATAAAAGTTTCCCACCCTGTATCTCGGAAACTATGTATTTCCAGACCTACATACAGTAAAGGACAAAATTATATGGACAACGAACACCCTTTAATTTTTTTTTATGTTATTTATTTATTTAATTGCTTTAAAAAATAAAGTCTACGCCTTTAAGGCGAAACATAAATGTGGCCTTTATTCCATGGTTATCGTAAAGTGGTAATTTGCACAAAAAATAATTTTTTTGTTGGGACAAAAATATAAAGACTTTCTAAAAAAGCATAATGTCATACAGTTTTTATTTTACCTGGGCTCAGTATGCCATATTAAAATATTGTAAGTTGCTTTATACGCATTTCTAACAACACTCTGAGGTCCACAATTTTCTTGTGAAATGACAAAAAAATATATTTCGAGTTACAAACAGATGTAATGCGTCAAACGGATATAGCAGAAAGTTTAAATTTAAAACGTACAACAGTATGAGCAATTCCAATTAACTTAAAAGAAAGGGAACAAGTAGAAATCAGGAAAAGCAGTTGTCGCTCCAGAAAACTGAATTCCAGAGCTATTAATCTAATAAAACTAGTTTATCCAAACATCCTTTTACAACATCAGAGCAAATAAAAGATAAAATTCTGGTGTAAAGAATACCTAAGGTTTCGATAAAGACCTTCAGGCGATTATTGGAAGACCTTAAATTATTTGTACTTCGCCTAAAAAAACTCTTTCATTAACAAAAAAATAGGAAGGTCCGATTGAAATTTGCATAGCGACACTTGCACCGGACGTTTAATAACTGGAAGGAGTTGTTTTTCCGATGAATCCAAATTTAATAGGTTTGGATATAATGGTATCCAATATGTAAAACATTCTAATGGTAAAAGACTTTATTCCGAGTACACCTTGTTAACGGTTATACGAATAGACGGATCTGGGATGATTTGAGGCTGGTTATTCTCTGTTTAGGATGGAACTGCTGCATCGAATCAAAGGAAATAGGGATCGATTTACAAACAAGGACATAATAAGGAATGTTATGTTTTCCCACATAAAGAACTATATGCCTTTAGGTTGACTTTTTAACTAGGTAACGATCCCAAACACACCTCGAAGTTGGTAAAAGAATTTTTCAGGGACGAGAAAATAAAAGTTTCGTCGCAGTCTCTGAACTTAAATTCCATAGAAAATTTATAGGACTATGTAAAAAGGCAAACTAAACGTAAAAATTATCAATAAAGGAATGAGCGTTTTAAAAAATTTAAAACAAAATGAAAAAATATTGATTTTTTGGACATCAATAAACTTCTTAAGTCCATGCCAAGAAGATGCCAGGCGGTAATCGAAAACAATGGTAATGCCACAAAATATTAGAATAATTGTACCTAAAAAAACAATAAATATTTTAATTTTCTAATCTTTTGCATTAATGATTTTTTTAAAATTTGTTTTCATATTTTTGTCCTTTAATTTACCATTAAATCATTTTTAATTTTTTATGTAATGGGGATATTTAAATATTACTATGACTTTAAAAATTACATGGATGAACTTGACTTTACCTGTATTTCTTTAAATTTTTAATATTTTGAAAAAAGTTAATCTTCATATTTTTTTTCTTTATCTGAAATGCTTAAAACTATACTAAAAATCGCCAGAAGATATACGGGGTGGTTGAAAATCGCAAAAATATTGCTTTAAAAATAACGGAAATCAAAAAACAAATTTTTAAAACTATCTAAATAAAATGCATAAAGAAGTTATTAAAAGTGTTTAATTTTTTTCTATTATCAAAAATAATATCGGTTTTGGTTTTTAGGAAAAATAAAATTAAACCTTTAAAAATATTTTTACAATCCAGTGAAAATAAAAAGGTTTTTTAGAATAAAAGCGTTAAAAATATCGCCCATGTTATATAGCGCGATTTAAAATTACGAAAATAGTAGTCATTACGGGTTACCAATGCACATGTGTCAAACATCGACATACCAAATTTTATTTTATGTTTTATTTGTTTTCTGGGAGATTAAATTTAAACAAAATATTATTTGGTTTTCTCCAGAGTAAGATTTAAAAGTTTATTTAATATTTTAAAATATTAAATAAACTTTTAAATTTTACTCTGAGAAAAGCCAAATAATATTTTGTTTAAATTTATACCAAATTTTATTTTCCTGTCTTAAAACGGAAAAAAATAATTTGGGAAACACCCGGTATATTATCAGTTTTTCACTCCCTCCTAAACAAAATCCTGGCTACGCCCATGGCTTGTTGCGGATTATGTGCAAAATGCATTAAAATATGCATTTTTTGGAGACGCACTTTTGGAAAATTTAATAACTTTTTAAATAAGTAATACAACGGACCCAAGTCGGGTAAACAACGGTTTTTAAGGTCGCTGATGACAATTATGATGTTTAAATTGACCTCCTGAATACCTGGATCTTAGGAACGGCGAGTAGAAAAATCTTCGTGGGACTCGTCCAAAATTGATGCGAGGAAGAAGAGAAACTCGGCGCCCAGGGGCTCTTTGGGTCGCTGAATTTAAATATGGCATCGGCGAATACCCCACGGATACCTCATGCGCCCTAACCTGGACGCGGACATCATCTTTGAGAATTTTCCTGACAAGTGTGCCAAAAACAATCCGAAAATCATTGTGGGGTATTTTGTGACGACCTCTCGAACAGTTGGTGCACCGAGCCCTAAACGTCGTCTCCGTGACTTTTCCTGACAAAATCAAAAAGGCGCATCGAAAATTGTAAAGGGTTTTTTCGGACGCTAAATCAGAATTTCACGTCAAAAATGATCCCCCGGGCACCTGGTGCACCGGAACTTGGCCCCAAACTTTGTCTTTGAGGTTCTCCCAGACACTACTTGAAAAGACAAACCAAAAAATCAATATGGGGGTTTTTGGGACGCTAAATTAAAATTTCACGTCAAAAACGATTTCTCGGGCACCTGGTGCAACCAGAATCTGGGCCTGAAAGTCGTCTCCGAGGTTTTCAAGCGACACTTAAAATGGCGAACCCAAAATCGTTATGGGGGTTTTTACGATTGTATCTGTAAAAACCATCGGAGACGGCATGTAGGGCCAGGTTCCGGTGCACCAGGTAGCCGGAGGATCGTTTTTACGTAAAATTCTGATTCAGTGTCCGAAAAACCCCTTCACAATTTTCGGTTTGCATTTTTTCGATTTTGTCAGGAAAACCAAAGGAGATGACGTTTAAAGCTCGGTGCACCAAGTGTTCGACATGACCTCCACAATGATTTTCTGGTTGTTTTTGGCACTCTTGTCAGGAAAATTCTCGAAGATGTCCGCGTCCAGGTTAGGGATATCCGTGGGGTGTTCGCCGATACCATATTTGAATTTAGCGACCCAAAGAACCCCTGGGCGCCGAGTTTCTCTCCTTCCTTGCATCAGTTTTGGACGAGTCCCACGGAGATGATGCTCGATGCTGTTCCTGAGATCCAGCAGGTGTTCAGAGGGTCAATTTAAACATCATAATTGTCATCAGCGACCTTAAAAACCGTCGGTTATCCAGCTTAAGGCCGTTCTGATTCCTAATAAAATAGTTATTAAATTTTCCAAAGGTGCTTCTTAAAAATGCTTTTTAATGCATTTTTGACTAAAGCAATATAATTTCCGGTTTGCATAAAGATAAAACTGGGTAGGAATTCTACAAATAATTTTGGATGCAAATGCCAAAAACCGTATTTTTATTTTAAAAATATGCAGTAGTGTACCATTTTTTTCTTAAAAAATATTTACCTGATGAAACCACTGACGAAAATTAATTTTTTTCTTGTATGACAAAAAATGTCTTCTAATGCATAGAAAGCGTCCCCCAAATATTTTAAAATTATCTGAATTTATATAAAAGTTATTTCCAAAATACTTCTTAAGGTAATAACATTATTGCAGCTGATTGTAGCTGAGGCCACCGCGACTGCGCTTAGCTAACCCCACCTTCATGTTTGGTAGGTCCAACAGATTCAGAAAATTTTGGACTTTCTTAAAATATGTGTTGTCGGCCGTCCACTGGCTCTTTAACTAGTATGCATGTTAATTTTTTTATCTTTGGACAAACCACGAAGGCTAAAAGCCTAAATACTAACGTACCGTGGGTGTCTTAAGCGAGGTAAGAGGGAGTCTGTTGACACGGGACTTAAATACTTGAAGATTTGGGGGAGGGGAAGAAAAGACTTCCGCGGGCAGCAGGTTCCACAGTCTAGAAACTCTAGGGATAAAAGAACGAACAAAGTGAGAAGTTCGGGACCTGTCCAGTTGGACCGTATAGGGATGCATACGGCGCGGAACCACGAGTTTCTCTGTTGGGAACCGTTAGTGGAGGAACTATACTGGACAATTCTTCAGAGCAAAAGCCATGGAAGTACCTATAAAAAGCGATAAATCCCCCACAGCCCGACGATGGGCAAGAGAGGGAAGCCTTTCTGTAAGTGAAAGATCATTAATGAGACGAATAGCTCTTCTTTGAATAGAATCAAGAATGCTTAGGGTTGTGGGGGACGCCATGTCCCAGATATGAGAACAATATTCCAAGGGAGGTCGGATTTGGGACACATTCAAAGTGTATAAATTAGAAGCGGAAAAATACTTTTGGCTCGAAAGAGAAATCCAAGCTTTTTTGAAGCTGCCGTGGCTATAGATACAATGTGTTTATGCCAGTTAAGGTTACTTTCAAATGTGACGCCCACAAGTTTGAAGGTGTCTTTGCTCTGTAAAACTTGGCCGCTCATAAGTAGAGGATGAGTATTTGATGACTCTTTTCGCGACAAGGAACATGATTGTGTTTTGGATGCATTAAAATGAACGAGATTTTTGGCGCCCCAATCCAATATTAAATTAAGATCTCCTGCGAAAGAGATATCTGCATCGCTCTGCGTTTGTTTTCCAAGTCAGGTTTAGTGATGGGTTTAGGAACCTGAAAACTGGAGTGAAGGGTACTATCGTCGGCGAAACTATGAATGGAATTAGTTGTGGACGAGAGAAGGTCGTTGATGTAAAGAAGAAACAATGTTGGTGCCAAAACTGAGCCCTGAAGGACTCCAGCATTTACTTGGTGAAAGCTTGAAGAATGGCCGTCCACGATAACTGATATACGTCGATCAGATAGATAACTAGAGAGCCAAGTACAGAGTTTAGTTGAAAGACCATAGGAGGGAAGTTTATTAAGAAGTGCGGCATGCCAGACCTGGTAAAAAGCTTTGTATATATCAAGAGCAACGATCTGGGACTCCTAGAAACTCAAGAGACTTATTCCTTATTATTAACAGTGTGATACGAAGGAAAGAAGATCTGCTGTAGATCTTTTGTGGCGAAATCCATACTGCCTGTCATGGAAAATTTTGTGTTTTTCTAAGTACTTAAGAATTTGTGAATTAATTATGTTTTACATTACTTTACAAAGAACTGAGAGAATTGAAATTGGTCTATAATTAGATGGAAGGGATTTGGATCCTTTCTTGGGAATAAGTTGAAC
The DNA here is from genome assembly GCA_014170235.1 of Listronotus bonariensis. Classification (NCBI taxonomy): domain Eukaryota; kingdom Metazoa; phylum Arthropoda; class Insecta; order Coleoptera; family Curculionidae; genus Listronotus; species Listronotus bonariensis. The sequence goes on from JACEGR010004304.1 coordinate 27,113, forward strand.
ACGTGCAGCTTTCCAGCTCTCCGGAAAGATACCTGTGTCGTAAGAAATTCGAAAGAGCCGAGTTAAGATTGGTGCAAGTTCTGGAGCACATTTTTTAAAACGATTGCTGGTATGCCATCCAGCCCAGACGATTTCTTGGTGTTAAGGGAAGAAAGGATACCTTTAATGTGTTTTACTTTAAAAATAATATCGGGCATTTTATGAGGAACTGGGGTAACCGCTGGAATTGGATGATTTACGGGAGGGTCAAGGATTGAGTTGGCAGCAAATTGTTTGGCAAATAGTTCTGCCTTTCCTTTAGCGGTAGAAATAATTTCATCTTCCAAAGTTAGTGGTGGGAAAGAACTGGTACAAAAATTCCTTCTTATGTTTTTCGCAAAGGACCAGCAAGATTTGCTGCCATTTGAGCAAGAAATAACTTTGTTTTTAATACGATTGTCAAAGGAGTCTTTGGCTTCAGAAATTGTTTGATTGTAGTAGTTTCTTGCTTCAATGCTGGCCTGTCGGTTTTCTGGACTAGAATCCTGTAAATACTTCTTGTGAGCTTGAACTTTTAAAATTCTAGCTTTATCACAAGATTTGGAAAACCAGGGTTTGTTATTGGATTGTTGGGGGTTCTTGATGGTGTGTGGAATATAGGTTTCAATGCCCAATTGAATTGATTCAGTTAGTTGATTGCAAATTTGAAAAGGATCACGAGAAGAAAAGCAGATGGAATTCCAGGTATAAGTGGCGAAGAAGTCCCTTAGGCCATCCCAGTCGGCTGAGTTGTAGTGCCATACGGTGCGTGGTGGCATGTATTCATTTACCTCGGGATGTGTAGGGTAAGATATAGTAACTAAGCCATGATCTGAGCGACCTAGGGGTGCTGTGACAGATGTTTTATAGAGTTCGGGGTTGGTGGTAAGAAAGAGATCTAGGGGATTTGAACTATGATTTGGGACTCTAGGAAAGTAGGTGGATTTCATAATAAGGTTGGTAAGAGAGATACTGATTGCGAAGTTTTCGGCTGCTTTGCCTTGGGGGTCAGTTTTTGAAGAGCCCAGCATATCCTTATTATGGACATTGAAGCCGCCAAGCACGATTACTTCAGCCGATGGAAACTGAGAAATTATGCTATCGATCTTTGTTGAAAGAAAGTCAAATAATTCGACATAGGACTTATTAGATGGGGACCGGTACAAACAGCAGATAAATTTAGTAGAAGACCTAAGAGATAGTTTGAGCCAAAGGATATCAGGCCTACCCGATTCAAGATTGGAAACTCGAGCACAAGCCAGATCGTTGCGGACGTAAGCACATACGCCACCATGTGGGCGAAAAGACGAAATAAGTTCGTAGCCTGGGAAGAGAAGGTGGCTGGTTGAAGATTTAGAACTTATTTGTGTTTCCGTTAAAAACAGTATGTGTGGCTTAGATGACTGAAGGTGATGGTGAACGGAGTTTATATTGGTGTTAAGTCCACATATGTTTGCAAAAGAAATTAAACTTCTCGATGAAGGCCTCCCGGATGCACCCCTCGCCCGGAGATCCAAAGGAAGGGGTATTTTACCTCCGAAATATTTTACTTCCGGGTGTGCCGCCATCATTTGTACAGAGTTTGGGGGTTAAAAGGAAAAAAGAAAAGAAAAAGAAGGAAGAAAAGGAAAACTGACTCACACACCCAGAACCCGAAACGTCCGTTAAGACTTCACGGTTCCTTTAAAGAGTGAGTGGATATCTTTTGTTTAAATAAAACACATTTTTTTACTTACCTATTTTTATCCAAATCCTTTTATCCAAACTTTCAGTGTAGTTGTGTAGTGTAGGTAAAACTGGGTTACCTTATTTGTGAAGTTTATTTTACGGTCAGGTGTAATTTAAAGCGTAGTATAACAGCCTCATGTACTGCAATTTTATTAAATACAAAACTTTTTCCAGCGCATTCCCTATGGTTCACCAGCGAGATGCACGGCTGCGGGCTCGTTGCGCTTATCTATGGCCAGATCTTTATTAAATTGGTTGTATTTAATATAGTTATTTTCAAGTTAGGTTAGCAACGCTACATTGTTTTATGTTTTAGAATGGTGTGACTGGTTATTAAATGTAAAAACACATATTTATTAGCTATACAGTGAGAGTATTAAAAGCCCCCCTTCTTTTTGAATTGGACATGATATCGAGATCGTGTAAAATTTGGGTAGTCAGTAGGTGGTAGAGGAGCTTTCCTCGCCTGAGGAGGTACCACCCCACCTACCCGTTAAAGGACCTGTGAAGTCTTAACGGACGTTTTCGGGTTCTGGAAAGTGAGTCAGTTTTCCTTCTTCCTTTTTTTTCCTTTCACCCCAAAATTATGTAAAAATGATGGCGGCACACCCGGGAGTAAAATATTCCGGAGGTAAAATACCCCTCCATTCGGATATCCAGGCGAGGGGTGCATCCGGGGGCCATCATCGAAAGATTTGATTTCCTTTGCAAATATAACACCAATATAAACTCCGTTCACCATCACCTCGAGTCATCTAAGCCCCCATACTGTTTCTAACGGAGACCCAAATAAGTTCTAAAACTTCAAGCATCCACCTTTTTTTCCCAGGCTACGAACTTAATTCGTCTTTTTGCCCACATGGTGGCGAATGTGCTTACGTTCGCAACGATCTGGCTTGTGCTTGAGTTTCCAATCTTGAATCGGGTAAGCCCGATGTCCTTTGGTTTAAACTTTTCCCTAGGTTTTCTACTAAATTTATCTGTGGTTTATATCGATCTCCATCTGACAATTCCTATGTCGAATTCTTTGACTTTCTTTCAACAAAGATCGACAGTATCATTTTCGAGTTTCCAATGGCCGAAGTAATCGTGCTTGGCGATTTCAATGTCCATAATAAGGACTGGCTAGGTTCTTCAAAAACTGACCTCCAAAGCAGAATAGCCGAAATCTTTGCAGTTAGTAACTCTCTTACCAACCTTATTATGACTCCTACCTACTTTCCTAGAGTCCCAAATTATAGTTCAAACCCCTTAGATCTCTTTCTTACTTCTAACCCTGAACTCTATTAAGCATATGTTACTGCCCCTATAGGTCGATCAGATTATGGCTTGAATACTGTACCTTACTTTGTACATCCTCAGGTAAATGAATGCAAGGTACCACGCACCGTATGGCACTACAACTCAGCCGACTGGGATGGCTATAGGGACTTTTTGCTACGTACCCTTGGGACACTATCTGCTTTTCTTTCCAGGATCCTTCCGAAATCTGTAAGCAACTGACCGAGTCAATTCTATTGGGCGTTGAAACCTATGTACCTCACACCAAGAAAACCACCAAACCCTCAAATCACAATCTTTGGTTCACTAAAACATGTGACAAAGCTAGAATTTTAAAAGTTCAGGCTCACAAGAAGTTTCTACAGGATCCTAGTCCAGAAAACCGACTGGCCAGCATTGAAGCAAGAAACCACTACCATCAAACAATCTCAGAAGCTCCTTTGATAACCATACCAAGGTACTTTCTTTCATTCAAATTCAAAGAAGAGCTGTTCGTCTTATTAATGATCATTTGCTTATTCAAAGACTTCCTTCTCTTGCCCATCGTCGAGTTGTGGGAGATCTATTGCTTTTTAATAGATACTTTTACAGCTTCTGCTTCGACGAATTATCCAGTATAGTCCCTCCTCTTGCAGCTCCCAACAGAGAAACTCATGGTGCCGCACGTATGCATCCCTATACGGTCCAATTGGACAGGCCCCGAAATTCCCATTTCGGTCGTTCTTTTATCCCTATAGTTTCTAGACTGTGGAACCTACTGCCAGTGGAGGTCTTTCCTTCTCACCCAAATCTTCAAGTTTTTAAGTCCCCTGTTAACAAACTTCCTTTTACCTTGCTTAAGACACCCACGGTACGTTAGTATTTAGGCTTTCAGCCTTCGTGGATTGTCCAAAGATAAAAAGGGTGTTGCTTAAATTACTTATTGGCATAAAAATAATTTCGGACATGTGATATAGTGCCAAAAAGACATCAGAAACTATTTTTTTAATGGAAATGGGGGTCATGTAGGACCTGGTTTTAAAGAGCTTTTAAGTCTACTTCTTATTGTTTTATTACTAAAAATTGGCCTAGCTGATCCAGAGTTATAGGTATTTTAAATTTACCTCCAATTTGTACTAACAGTGCGGTTTTTAGATCCTCTTTTCCATAACTATTAAATCGAGATCAAATAAAATTAAGATAAAAACGTTTATTTTTCATTATTTAGAAAACACTTATTTTAGAGTTTACAGACAAGCTAAATTTATTTGGGCCTTTTGAGCAGGAAGCTTGCGATTGTTTTTTATGGCCATCTATTATTAACCAATAAGGGCTAAAGTAAGTGTTTTCTGATTATTGAAAGATAAAAGTTTATTTAAAAGCTAATCAAATGTTTCTAGGGTAAAACATCAACATACTTACTTTTAAAATAGAATTAGGTTTCCTCCTTATTTGCGTTATTAAAATTCACCGGTCGACAACAAAAAAAAGTGTGTTTCTGTTTTCATGCTAAAATTCTAATTCTAGACATTAAAAAAATAAATTTTTATTTTACGTTACTAAAGTTTGGTTTTGCTGATTTACGTTGGTAATTTTTATTTAATACTAGCTATGATTCCCGGCTTCGCTCGGGAGTTGATTTGAGACCCAAATAACCGTTGTTCTCAATAAAGTTCAAATACTCGACAACAGATGGCGCCACTACACTTAATTTCCAAGTTAAAGGGTTGGAAGAGTCCTTATATCTTTAAAAATACGCCCTTTAGGGTAAAACGGGAACTTTCTTGTTCGAGGAGGGATAAAGGGCTATCACACTATATAAGTTCCTTTATCGTATCGGGATGATAAGAAACCTCATACGGACAAAAAAAAATAATAAAAAAATATATATATCGTACGCCAAGGCTTTTTCCAAAACAAAAAATCATTTTTTAATACACATTTATTTTGCAAAAATTTAACCTTCTTGTTTTCTCTGATGCACCGTTTTCGCGTAAAAAAACCAGTAAATATGGCATCAGCATACTAGGTCGAAATAATTTTGTTATACCACAAATGCTTGAAAACAGATTTATTTTTTTTTCATGCAAAAATGCTACACGAAAAAAAAATTCAAGAGGTCAAATTTCTTGAAAAATAAATGAAGATTTTAAAAATAGTTTTCATTTTTGAAAAAACCAGTGCCGTACTATATATTTTAAAAAATCTTCAGTATACTTCCTATTCGGACGCTACTGGTAGAAATAGTTTAAAAAATTTTACATTAAAAAATGCCTATTGGTGCCTAGTTGGTCAATTTTTTTGAAAATATCCAAAACGGTTTTGAAGTTATGATAAGAAAACGATTTTTGTCCTAAATTACCCTGTAACCTTAAAGTTAAGAGGTTTAGGACCTATGTTCATATTAACTTTTTTCCTAAAATAAGCCAAATAATTATTTCCTGTATTTCTAGCCATCAATTAAATTACACCCTGTATAAAAATAATTGATTTTTTCCAAAAATTTGAAAAACTGGTCTAAGTTTTTAAAAGCAAACTTAAATAAGAAAACATATATTTTTCTTAGTTTTGGGCTTAAAGCAACTAAAATTTAATATGGAGAAGTCAGACATAAAAATCGTGTTGATCAGTGTTATTAATATAAATTGTCATGTGCAATTTCACTCAATTAAGTACAAACTTATAAATAATGTTGTTTCTTGTAATTTATAATTACTTTTCTAATGGCCTACTTTTTATCTAATATCAATAATAATTGACATAATATGCAATATCTTAGAAACGGCTTAAAAAAATACAAAGTGTGATACATTTTTAAAAAGGTAATTATTTGACCATTTTGAAATTACAAAAATATGCAGCTACATCATGCTTAGTGATTTAGCTTAAGTTTCTTTATTTGACTAATAAAAGCCAGCAACATAACGAAATCATATTCTTTTTAAATGACAAATCAATCGATACTTTTATGGCCATTTATATGTATTTATATATTTTTTGTTTATTATAGATGGATATTCCAGTCTAATCAATATCGGTAATAGTTATCAAGGTAAATTTTTACGTTTTGAGTGTGACTATTTTCTATTTCATTTATCTTACAAATAAAATATATGCAGGCCGATATGTGTAAAAGTTTTAATTACTCGTTAATTTTTAAGGGTATACTTATATATACTAAAAATCGTAATATTATGCTACTAATCTGCTTTTATTTTTGTGTGTTTTTAGCTTTAAGTAGAACTTGAAGTAGGCAGAGTGTTTGCTTTAAGTAATTTTAGTTCTATCTCTGTATATTAGGAAAATAGTATGTTTTATTACAATGGTTTCATTTTGTTTAATTTTTGCTTTAAATAAATTAGGTTTTAAAAACACAAGGTTTCAAATACTTTAATACAGGTGTGGTAAAATATCTGTACAAATTTATACTTACATTTTTTAATGTAAATACCGGGTGTCAACGAATCTGTTAGAAAAGCCATCACTTTTAGACTATTGGACATATTAAAATGAGACTTGGTATAAGTAAAGGGTATGGAAAGAGAGCAAATTCATAATTTTTTAGTTACTTCCGGCTTAGCCGAAAATTACTCCAATTTGGAATTTTTAAGTGGAACACCCTGTATATTTTGGATTCCTGAGACAATTCTGAATATTATTTGGACATTTTTAAAAGTGTTTACGCCAACTTGATTTTTTAAGAGCCATTTGTATTAATTTTTCTAGGTGGCTAGTGATCCTTTATTTATGACTTTATTTTTAATCCGATCGCAAATAAATTGGAATCGTTAGATTCCCTAAAAACCCTTTACTAGAAAAGGGCTTGTCTAAAAAGGCTTACCATTTGAAAAATAATAGTTAGACACGAAAGTGTCAGTTTGGCAATTTGTTTAATTCTTATTTTTGATATTTGTCACTAAAACTTTGCGATTGTATTTTTCTAACATCACCTAGGATTACTAAATTAATTTTCGTCCAAACATGTCAACCTAAATGAAATATTAAAAATGGCTCTAAAAATAAAGTAGACTTAAAAGTTTTTAAAATGTCACAATTTGACTAAGAATTGTGTCAGAAATCCAAAAATGATAAAATACAGAGGGTATTCCATTTAAAAATATAAAATTGGAGCCATTTTCGGTTAAACCGGAAGTGACTGGAAAGTGAAAATTATGCGAAAATTCTCCTCTTCTTATGCCATTCACCTATACCATGTCTCGTTTTCATAGGTCTAATACTCTAGGAGTTATGGCTTGTCAAATAAATTCGTTGACACCCGGTATATTAACATTTGAATAAAAAAATATAATTATACCTACTTTTAATTTTTGGCTTTACTTTAAACAATATTTTGATATTATTTTTTAATAAGGCATACAAAAGGAATAGATTTTGCAAACTTCTTAATTTTTTAATAAATAGTATCAGTCGTGCAGAAGTTATAAATATAATTAACTATATTTTTAGATATACTGGATTATGGACTTTTATCTAGCAAAACTGTAACAGAAGTCTTAATGGTGGAAATGAAAATGGCACCCAAAGCCAAAACATATTTAGTTTCTGGGTATCCTAGAAATATGAGGGATGTTGTAGAGTATTCGGAAAAAGTAAGTTATAGTTTAACGGTTATACCGGGTGGCCCTAGCGGGTGGCTCACTCTTATAATTTTTTATTTTTTAGGATATTGAAATTAAATTTGGTACGTAGAAATTTCACATAAATATGTATTATTTTACATATTTAGTTGTTTTCTGTTACTTCGACCACGACCCTAACTTTCAAGTTTTAAACGGGACACCTAGTATATTTTTACTTATTTGAATAGAAAGTGACATTCCGAGTACAATGACACTTTATTTGCTATTTTTGACATCTAAACTCTAAGTATTTTTATTCTTTTTATATTAAATCTAGAAAGCCATAAATATGATAAAATAGCAAATTTCGAATTAAGTAAAAAATAATAGATGTAAAAGTCTTTTGTTTTTTTTAGCCTTTTGATACTCGTCCTAAGTTTGCAACATTGTATTTATGGTCTTTACCTTAAAAGTTAAAAAGTTATAGGGGCGAGCCTCCTACCAGGGACACCCGATATAATAAATAAAAAATAATAATATATTACTACTTAATTACCTACTTAATCTAATTTATGTCCAAATAAAAGTTTGGTCAAAAATGTAAGAGTCTGCAAATATAGCTACATTAATTACATTGGAATTAACATGCAATTTCTTGTTTTGTCTTGAAATTTAAAAATATTTAAAAATTATGCACCATTTTCTGTTTTGACGATTTCTTGACTAACTACTTTTTTGTTTCAATTCAAGTATTAAAATTCTTGAAATTTAGGCCGATATGCGTAAAAGTATAATAAAGAGGTAAGTAATCTAAAATATTATTACTTTCTTTTTAAATTTTAATAGCGCCTTAAAAAAATTAAAAATAAATAAATTTTAATTAATCTACTTCTTTATTTCTTAATTAACTTTAAATAATATGACCGTCGTGGTCAGCTGCTACAGATTTTTAAATATGTCAAAAAAGTCTTGTTGTTATATCGGCTTGTGAAAAATGTCAAATTATATATTATTATTTTTCATTATCCTAAAATTAGTTCCTTCAAAATATTAAAAATAAATAGCCAGGCATAAGAATGTCAGAATGACTTTTTGCAAATTTGTAGCCCTTCGGTTTCCTTACGTCACTCTCAATTTACAAAATATTCACTTTTTTAAACTAACAAGTAATGTCAAATAAAATAATATAACAAATGCTTTAATACGTGACAGCAAATAAATAGATTTTTTTATAAAATAAATTTTTCTCCGTACGGAGTGCGGCAATTGCCCCCTCCCAGGTGCGGTGTAAAAAGGCTTTTTGGAGGAAGTGTGGGTAGCATGAGGCCTGATTCTGTGTAAATAGAGTATTATTGGCGCCCGTATTAACTGGTCTACTTTAGAATAATTTAAAAACTAAAGGCACATTTTTTAAATTACTAAATTTATTTATGCCAATTTTTTTAAAAGAAATTTTGATCTTTGTATATTATGTTTTGTCTTGTCTTGAAACTAAAAAAATACTTTCTGTTCTAATTTTGTTTTGAAACCAAGACAAAATCCTGAAAATGTTAAAATTGGCCACTACCTATCTCACGGTTAAATATTACCCTTTAGGTTTATATTTCCATTTATATAGTACACCAACAAATACAGGGTGTAAACTTTGTAATAATGGTTTAAATTGGCAAAATACATAGTAGAATTTTTGTCAATTTTTTTTTGTAACATTTGATAATAATTAGATATATAATTTTTTTAATGGAAATACCCTGTATCACCACTTAAAAGATTGCTTATAAAGCTGTTAAATAATACCACATTTAACATATCCAATATTAAATAGTTTCGAAAAAATGGTCATCTTCAAAAGTTTGACAGTAAATAGTTTTATAAATAAAACATCAGTTGAATCACGAGTATTAGGAAAATGCCACATTTGTTATGTTTATGTGTATTTCCAAAAATTAATTAAAAAGACAAATCACATGGGGTATTTTTTTAAGATGTCTGAAATATGTTTTAGTAGTTAGTTTAATTAGTGATAAAATAAAAATAGGATGTCTCATAAAAAATGCTATTTGACTTTCATATTTCCAAAACTAATTAAAATTGGATATATTAAAGGTAGTGTTTTTAAGCTTTTTAAGAGATCTTTTTAATAATAAAATATTCAGGATGCTCTTTCCCATGATATTTTATTATTTAACACGACAACACGATGGTTTTGCGGGCTAATAACCAATGCCAGATAATTAATTTTGATTTTTGACCCTATATGTAATATAAAACTTTCATTTACTTTATGTTTCTATTATTTATTCTTAAGGTACGTATCCACCAAAGCAACAATGAAGATTTTTTTGTTTATGTTGCATGTTTCCAAAAAAGTTCCATATTATTCCAATAAGTTAGTCACTGTTGTATCAACAAAATAAATATAATACTGTATGTTTCGTGTTTTCAACTCAAGTATGCAAGATCAAAAGAAAAGTAGAAGCAGGTGGGAACAAATCTAGTTGTTGCTGCATTGACCAACTTTTGAAACTATTTTGGAAACATGCAACATAAACAAAAAAGTCCTAATTGTTGCTTTGGTGGATACGTACTTTTACAATAATTCATATTACCAACGATAAAATGCTTAAAAAATTGCGGCGTTACTCTGAGAAGTCGTTTAAATAGTAGTCAATAAGCTTAGGATAAGCAGTTTATTTTTTTATACTGTAGCAAAAATATGTTTTATAAAAGTTTGTTTTTAATTTTCTAAATATTTTTTTTTATAGATACAAGTAGTTAATGGTGTAATTCTAATATCATGGCGTCAAAAAATATTAGAAAGACAAATTGACTATGGTGCCAAGTTGGGACAAGTTGTCTTGTCTCTTGCTAAAACGGAACTAAACAATTTTTATAAAAATGTTATTCCTGTAGCTGAATACTTTGATCAAAGTAATATGTTAATTTCGGTAAGTACAAAAAATCGTAAGTAGTTAAAGTTTAGATTTACTAATTAATGTCCGATTTATATTGATCCACGAAAAATGGACAAAAAACAATAAATAAAAAATTATGTAATTTTATTGGGTAATAATTAAACATAATTATTTGCAAAAAGGCACACCAACGGTGCTAATATTCACAAGTTCTGACCAGTGGCGTAGCTAGGCGTAGGCGATGTAGGCGGTCGCCTTCGGCCTCGCACCTGTGGGGCAAGGTGAAGGTATGAAATGTGACATACGGAAATAGCATAAAAATGAGAGGGTGCACCCTTTATTTTAGACTCGTAATTGTAAGGTTTAATGAAAGGGGCCTCGCATAAGTATATGTTATTTAAAAGGGGTTAGGACCTTCAAAACATGAAGGAGAAAAGGGGGCCTAGCGGGGTAACTTCGCCTACGTCTAAAAGGCCACGCAGGAAAGGTGGGGATCTTTTTTTTAGACTTAGATTCGACTACTGCAATAAATTGTAAACACATTTTTTTAGTGGTTAAAATTTTAACTTAAAATCGATTTAATTTTTTCTGTATCAAAAATGGTATATTACTAATATAATAAAAGCGTGTCTTCGGAAGCTGGGCAATTTTTGAATAATGAACTTTATAAGAAAAGGGCCTCTTTATAAGCCCTGTTTGGTTAGAAAATAAATTTCCACAAGAATATTTGTATGTTGGACTTCAAAAAGGTTCTAGTTTTAAATAATAGCAATTAATTTTTCTTGAAAAGCAAAAATCTTCCTATTTTTTGATTGTCTATCTAACTGCATATTTTTTATTCGAAAAATTAGAAAATATATCCGTTGTTATTTTCGTGTATGACAGCTGAAAGGTAATAATATGTTATGTTTCTAATTTTTTTAAATTTGAAGTAAAGCATTTTTATCCTTTATGAGTGGATTCCGCATGTTTAAATTTGGGAATTTTAATAACAAAGAAACAGCTTTTTAAAGCTCGCCCTGTACACAGAATGTTTTCTAACTACGGTAGAAAACTTAAGGATGTGATTTCCTATATTATTTTATTTTATGAAAAAAGTTCCTATAAACATAGGCCGAACTAGATTCATTTCTGAGATACGGCGTTTTTAAACAAAGTCGGTATTTTATAAATATCTTAAAACTCCTTTACCATTTATTTAATATAATAGGGCTCTAGATTAGGATTATTGGATCCAGTGAGGTCTCAGTGGCCAGCACAGCCAGTAATATTGGAAAAAAAACGCCACTGACTTTTTATAAAGTTTTCATTTTTTTCTAAAGGCAATTAAAAATAAACAAAACAAAACATTTTAGTCTCTTGTATTGTTTTCATTTTTAGTTACGTTTTAATAATTAAACATTTCTAAAAAGTAAAAATACTTTTTAATAATTTCTCATGGGCAGTTTTCTTATTTTTTTAACACAGGCCTTTACGACTATTATATTTATATTTATCTTCACTAGACAGGACTTTTAGGAAGAGAAACTTTTTAAAGTAAAGTAATGAAGTATTTTTTAAGCTCTGGACCCATTTACTTTGCACTTTTGTTACATGCAGTATTAGAAAAATCCTTTTAGATACTTTAGACTAGCTGAAATTAGGATTTTAAATAATAGTTTTCAGAAGCCGGCATTAATTAAAATCGCAAATCAGTATGCATTGGAAAGCTTAGGTTAGCATTAAGCTTTATAATTCAGTTCAGGAATAATCTTTGTCTTTGCATAAAATCATGGTAATTTACGAGTTAAACTATGCCATCGCGTGTTCACTTGAATTACATCATGTTTTCAGTAATACTTTATAACCTATGTTTTCCCAGATTTTACGTATTCTTTTGAAAAGGAATTATCTACTACTATGTTAATAACAGATAATTTTAATAAATTATCGAGTATTTTGGCAAGGGGTATTATTATTGTTTTGTTCATTTTAAATTTGATCATATAAAATTTATTTTATCCTTTACAGCAATTTTACCGCTTGCAGTAGGTCTTTTGATATTTTTCTATTTGGTTAAAAATTTACAGATTTTAAAAATATGTGAAAGATTAGAAAACTAACTGGTCTTAGGATATTGAATTTATTTTAATAAATAATTTAAATCAAATGTTTTTATCGAATTTCAACTATCAATGTTAAAAGTCCAAAAATGTCACCACTGTACTTTAAAAATATCAAATTTTGTAGTATTTTTAAGCATTATTAAAAATATCAGCTTGATATTAATCTTTTTTTTAAAGGGTTTTCGGTATTTTTAGGTTAGTGGATACTCTCCATGGTTCAAAATTTTTGCCGGACAATTTTTTTGCATTTTTAATAATTTTTTTGTCGATATTTAGCTGCTGTAAAACAATATTAGTAAATTTTGCACCCTGCACCTAATTGTTGACTTTGGGAAAAGTTGGAGTCTAAATTTTTGTTTTTTTTTTTTGTTAAATCGTTGTGTTTCGGCCCAAAGCATGAGATAAAGCACCATGGAATGCAATGAAACATTTGTGTATGAAGTAAAAGGTTTGAAGGTAACCAGAACTGTGACTCCTGCTTGAAAAGTATCACTGATGATGGTTGAACCCAGCGCTCAAAGCGCTCTGCTATGTATTTTAGAATTGATTGAAAGTTTTTACAAAATACAAGTTTCATTTCTTCCTGTTAGTATTTTTATGGCTATTAAACATTATTAAGGAAATGTTCTGTATCTTTTTTTTACACTAGGGGACCAGCGCTCACTTCGTTGGACATTAATTATATTTTTCAGTGAAATTTTTGTTTAATCATAATAAAATATAGCCTATAGCAGTCCTGAAGAGTGTATCTTTCTGATTGTAAAGTAATTTTTAAAATCGGTTCAACAGTTCCGAAAATTAGCCCTTAAAAATAAACAATCAAAGTTACAAACTTTACCTTTTTATTTATGTTAATAATATAAATGAATATAAAAAAACCCTGGCAGCCCGCGTGACAGGCGGGCATTCGTCCACTGGACCACCCGTGCTTACACATGCATAACCTCTTTATAATATTAGTACAGATTAATATACATATGCCATTAGTTTTCTCTAAAATTCTTGTTTAATCATAATAATAGAATATAGGCTAAACCACTCGTGAATAGTGTGGCTTTCTGATTGTGAAGAATTTTTATGATCGGTTCAGTATTTCCGAAGATTAGCGGCTACAAACAAACAAAGTTACAAACTTTACTTTTTTTAATATTAGTATAGAATATTTTATACATTTAACAACCTTTTAAATAAATAAATAAAAAGAAAATATTTGAATAGATAGAAATAATATAATTTTCCGGCGGTTTTAAAGTTATACGCATTTTTTAACAATTGATTTTTAAACGACATTATTTATAGCAATGTATTAAGATTTATTATTTTACAAACTGGTAGTATTTTACATAGTATTTTACCACTTGGGTCATTTTTATAGGGAACACAATAAATGCTAAAATACGCTTAAACATAACCCAATATCATTATTTTTGTTAAATACCTATCTTTATTATTTATACTATATTTTAGATTCATGGGGAAAGGCCGCCAGCGGATGTTTATAATGATTTTAGGACAGCAGTTTTTGGAATATTGGGAGGCCAAGAAAATCCACCTGAGTTTACAAATGGTGAGGTTGGAACAATTCCATCAAACACTACTGCGGAACTTCCAAAAATGGTAAGAAAAAATATTCATTCAAAATTAAAAAATAGTACAAAACTAATTTTAAAACATATTCTACTTTTTACATTGTTAAACTGAAATTTGATTAGAACTATCAAGAAAATAAATTTAGATTTACTAAAAAAAATAGTCAGAAGTGAAGAAAAGCTTAATATTCTTATTTAGTATTTTTTGCAAAAGACCGTTTAATAAGTAGTAAGATAATATAGGGTGCCCTTCGGGCATTTGCTGCAATCAATATTTTGACAGTTCTAGCACTTTAAATAAAACACTCTATATGTTACGCCGAATTTGTGTAATTGCCAATCTCATGTATTCGGCAAAATTTAAATTTTGCTTAATTCGTGAAATAAGCTTTCCTGTCACATTTGGGGTGGGGGAAGGGGGGTCATGGTTAGTTTTGGTAAGTTATTTTTTTTAAACTTGCGTTTTAAGAAATCAATCGCAATAGATTCTCGTGGGACACCCTGTATAAATGGTTTTAATTAGGTATGTGCATTAAGTACTTTTATCACAAAAAAGTTTATATGAATGTGGATTCACAAATTCCTCGTTTTTGCGATACTAGGGTGTTAAACTTTTTAATTTTATTTTTGAAGTACTAATTTTAGTAAAATATAGATTAATTTTTTAAAAATATCTTGATTATCATTAAATAATTTTGTTTTTATTTAATGGTGTTGTTTACAGCATTAAAAAGTTAATTTACCACTAACCTAATTAAATGTATTAAATGCAGTGGCAGCTGAACAAATATTTTTGTTCAAAAAATGTAGATTACACAAAGCAAAAAATACAGCTTTTTACCTTTTTTTTTTCATACCTTGCTAATTAGTTTTTAGTTGCATATCCCTAAACCATACAAAAAGCGTAGATATCTTTTTTTTCTCTTAAAAATTAGGTGCTTAATTTTGTAATTATTTATTATTTAAATTATAATATAAAATTTACCAAATTAAATAATATTTTGTTTGGGTGTTTTTAATTTTAAAGTTTTTTAAAAAGTTCTTAAAAACGAAGAATTTGCGGACCTATGTTTATATGGTGAGGTATGGAAGAGGAGGTTAAAACAAATTCATTTAAAATTTAGTGGTTTGTTTTCGGAAAAGCGCCGAATCAGTTTAATTTTGATTTATAAACTTTAAACATGAAAGAAGTAGTGGTACTCCAAACCATCTATTACCGCAAAACAAATCAAAATTAAAGTGATTTATATTAAAGTATATTTTTGTTTTATTTAATAAATTTAATTTAATTTTGGTATCAATACTATTTTTTTTGCTTTAGTTAAGCAATATGGATTTGTCTTTATTAAACCACTTTCGATGAATATAATTAAACACCCAGATAATTATAATTTGTTAACACTCTCCTTTTAAAATGGCAAATAAATACGTAGTTGTGTTTAGGTTTTTATAAAAAAACAAAAATTTACTTAAGATAAGAAAAATAAATGCTGCTGTTGAGAAATCTGTGTAAACATTATAACTAAATCATTTATTGTTACTCAGTGAAACGACTGAATTATACAGGGTTTCTAAAAGATGCTGAAATAATGTTGTCACATAATTCTAAGGTTAAAATATGAGGACCTGTCCTAACTTACCTAGTTACTTCAAAAGCGAATGACTTTTGAGGTACAGAAAGTCAAAGATTTTATCTGGTTTTAGTTTTTTTTATAAATATTTTTTTAATTACGTGTATTTTAAAATATTTGGCTAAAAGTAGTTTTGAGAGGTAAAAAATGGATGGATGTGCTTTTAATTTTGCTTTTAATTTTATTGTAAACTCTAAAATTAGTACAGCAGGAAGTAAAGCTCGAAAAAAGGTAAAAGCAATTCTTTGGTTCTGGATGTATTTACTTAAAATTTTAACAGAGAGCAGGAAAGAGCCCAAAAAATATATATCGGACTAAAAGACGTCAAAACCTTGGGGGTAGTTGCCACCCCATCTTGGGGGCGAAAATTTTTTATTACATTTTAAACACCGATATCCTTCGAAAATGTGATTCTTGATTTTTGAGATATTCGCGATTAAAACAACAATTTTTTGACGAAAAAATCAACTTTTTAAATTGTTTTCTTGGGACTAACTTAAAAGTTTAATGCATTTAATTTAAACAAAAACTGTAAAAAGCAAAATTGTATCTTTTAAAAAGACTGACAATTATTTATTGTATAATTTTTCTACGATTATACGAACACAGATACAGTATGTTAATCGTTAGCTTTTTTGTCGCAAACTTTGACAGATTTAAAGTCAAATAACTGAAAAAAATGCTGTATTAAAAAAGACTCCTAAACTTTTTTTTTAACGAGCCAGGCCTTGTTTTTATATAAAAAAGATGTCTCTAATATAAAAGTTAAGTTATATTCAAAATTAGGTCAGTACCTAATTTTTTCTACAAAGAAATCAATAAAGACAACCCCCTAACGATTCTCCCAATTAAAATTGACCTTCACCTTTAACAATTTTCTTACATATGTATTGTTAATACGTATAAAGAGTAATAAGAGTTCGACCAATTTAAAATGCCTAATTTCAGATAAAATAGGTATATTATTATGTCTCGAAGTGGGCTATTCGAATTATCCGAAAAACATTGATTTTTTTTTACCGTATCTTCATTTTTATTAATGAAAAGTATTTTTAACAAACAATTTTGGTTCTTTAAAAGTAAGCTTTGTAAATAAAATTCCCTAAGATTCCTTTGGTTTTAAATGGAGTGAGTTTAAAGGGCTCAAAATAGATGGTGTTCGTTCGTAAATAGAGGTTTTAAACGGCTATTTCTCGCCAAATATTTACTGTACAGGGTGTTCGGATTTCGTTGCAATTGCAGGGTATCTTGGTTATTATTACAGATCGGCACATGCGGTTTTCGCGAACTGTTGCTACTTATTAATGAAACGAAAAATGACACTAAAAGTTTTTTCATGGCCCTCTTAGTTTTTGACCTACAGTGCAAAATTCATATTTTTCATTTTTGAACCCCTTACGTATTTCAGTATCTTAAAACAAAAGTAAAAACTGATATAAGTAGATATTTTTACGTAGTAGTAGTACGTGTAGTTGGAATATTTTAAAATTTTATATTTTCGAGATATGAACCAAACATATGATTTTTTAAGCGGAAAACTCTGTACATTTTTTATATAATAAATTATAGCGAATGAGAGCTTTTTAAAAATGTATAATAATAAATAATTTTTTTAATTCATATTTAAAGACCCTAAATTAATGTTTTTAATTTTAAAATTGAATTTCGCATAGTGAGCTATAATATACTTCATAACAAAAAAATAAAGTAAGCCCCCAGTTCATAATTTGTATAAACTTTACAGCAACAATAAAGTTTTAACTATTGTAGCCCGCTCAGCAGCCCTATTTGCCCCTTTTTTAAGTTTGTTCAATTATTAATTAATTAGGAATTGAACATTTTGGATCAGCGCCAATGTGTTTATGCTTAAAACAGTGTCCACAATCAGTATGTATCCATAGTTTTTAGAAAAACGATCGATTAAAAACAAAATAGTGGAAAACCGTTTATAATACTGTAACTAAACTGTTTAAAATAACTTTAAAAAAATCCCCGAAAGTTTTAGTTTTTAATATTAATATTTAGTACTCGCTCAAAACGTGTAAAGATTTTCCATTTAAAATACACTAGATCTTTAATTTTTTATTTTTAATTGTCTAAAGCTCAGCGACATTTCATGGGATCATCTTGTCTAAAGTCGGGTTTTTGAGAATTAAATGCTTTACAAAAGTGTCCATTGCGGCAAAGTCGTAACTTACACTGGCGATGTAGTACTGGTACCTTAACCTAATTTTTTCATAAAATTTTCGTTTTTCTGTGATTTTGTCATAAATGACAGGAGATGTACAAAAATAAAATAAAAAAGTTGTTGAAAATTTAATTTCCTACAAAAAGTTTCTTATAATCGAATCGCTAAGACCAACAGTTCTCGAAATATTTGTCTTTGAATTAATTTTACAATGAAATTTTCACGGATTATTGTCTCAACCCTTTAAAATCTTTTTTTTAATTATCTTCCGTGACCTTGACAAATCAAAGTTGACACACTGTAATTTAAATTAAAAGTGAAAAAGTTTTTTTCGTTGCAATTTTTACGGATTTAGTGTTTAGCTAATTACTTAGGATTTTTGATAACTATTTACCAATTTATATAAAGCCTTTATCTGTCAAGGTCATTTAAGATAAATAATGAAAAATTTGATTAAACAAAAGGGTTAAAAGATTTAAAAACTTTGAGACAATAATCTGTGAAAATTTGATAGTAAAATTAATTTAAGGCCAAATATCTCGAGAACTGTTGGTCTAAGCGATTCTATTATAAGGACCTTTTTGTAGGAAATTAAATTTTCAACAACTTTGAAAAACTGTTTTTGTATAGCTCTCGTCATTTATGACAAAATAACAGAAAACCGAGAACTTTATGAAAAAATTAGGTTAAGTGACCAGTACTACCTCGCAAGTGCAAGTTACGACTTTGCCGCAATGGACACTATTGTAAAGCATTGAATTCTCAAAAAACCCGACTTTAGACAAGATGATACCATGAAATGTCGCTGAGCTTTAGAAATTTAAAAATAAAAAAATTAAGAGTCCGTGTATTTTAAATGGAAAATCTTCACACGCTTTGAGCGAGTACTAAATATTAATATTAAGGACTGAAACTTTCGGGAATTTTTTTAAAGTTATTTTTAAATTTCTAAAGCTCAGCGACATTTCATGGTATCATCTTGTATATATATATATATATATATATATATATATATATATATATATATATATATATATATATATATATATATATATCGTTTTTCTAAAAGCTATGGATACATACTGATTGTGGACACTGTTTTAAGTATAAACACATTGACGCTGATCCAAAATGTTCAGTTTTTAATTAATTAATAAGTGAAAAAACTTACAGAGCTGAGGTTGAATAAGGGTGCTAAGGCGGTGTAAAGTAGTTACAACTTTCATGTTTATGCATAATTTAAACAAATTATGAAATGATGGCTCACTTTATTTTTTTGTTATAAAGTCTATATCATGACACACTATGCGAAATTCATTTTTAAAATTGAAAAATCAATAACTTTTATTGTCTATAAATATAAAATGACTATTAGGTATTATACATTTTTAAAAAGTTCCATTAAAGTTTAATTCATATGTCGAAAAATATAAAATTAAAAAAAATCTAACTACAGCACTGGATTCTATGTTAAAATATCTACTTATTTCAGTTTGTACTTTTGTTGTAAGTTATAGAACAACTGAAATATAAGAAAGGTCCAGAAATAAAAAAAAATTAAATAAAATTAAAAACATTCGCCCTGTGTATGTCAGAAACGAAGAGAGCCATGAAAATTCTTTTAGTGTCGTCTTTTGTTTCACTAAAAAGTAGCAACAGTTCGCAAAAACCGCGTGTCCCTATTTCTAATTATAATAACCAAGATACCCTGCAATTGCAACGAAATCCGGACACCACAGGGAGGGCCAAATTCGGCGCTTTTAAGAAGAAACTTATGCTTCTGTATGTTTTACAAAACAAATTACTTTCATTTGCGAGGCTTAAATTTAAAGCCCAATTTACTAGTGAAAACCGCAATTTGCTATCTTGTGTCGTTTACTCGCTACAGCGTGTTTCTTAATTTTTTTGCGTTTTCCTTAATCCTTTATAACTCTTTTATTTTAAAGATTTTTTAATTTTGTAAAAACATTTCTTCAGAAACTTTTTAAGTAGATTGCAGATATAATTTTAGTTTTTTAAGGGTGGAACATTTTTGACCTATTTATTTATATTCGGAAATTTTAAATAGAACGTAGAAGTATATGTTATTGAAATGGGTAAAAAATAACCTTTTTAAATATGTATCACACTTTATATTTCTTCTCAGCATTGCATATTTTCTCATTTATTATATTGGTTAGATAGTAGGTCATGAAAAAAAGTATAAATGGTTTACTTTAAACAATCTCTTTATTACTTTTGTTTTTTATTGACTGCAATGACAGAAAACCATTTTTATTAATAATTTAATAAATCAAATAAGGGTAAAAATAATCCTATTTTATAGGTATTTTAAATTATTTTGTTAATATTTTGCCCTAGTAATTTTTTTATCAGGTTTTAATAATACGTTAATATTTAATGTAAGATACAACCATTATTTTTTATATCCAAGTAAATTAAATAAAACCATGGAAAATAAATGCCAGCCTTTTGCTTAAAGGCCTAAATTTAACATGTGTTTGTGTTTCATAGCCTTCTTTTACTTTTTCACCCCGAAACCCCATCTAGCAATACATTGTGACTAAACACGTCTTATTAACAAAATTATTTATAAAAACTAATAACAGAATGAATTTTTGACACCCTGGATTTCCAAAATCATCTACTTTTGGACTAAGGTAAATTGGGTTAAGTGGTCATAGTTTAGCCTCAGGAATTTGTGGTAGCATTTTTGGCACCCTTTAGAAACATAAACTGTATATTATCCAAATTTTTTGTTTCATTTTTAGTTATGCCGGGTGACACAGGATATTGTTACCTCCTATTTTTTTCATTTTATATGAACGACCAATAAAATTTTTACAGACTTATTTATAGCATGAATTGACATTTTTTGACGTTCCCACAACCTCAAAATAACTTCCGGTTTAACCGGAAGTACCATCAACTTTCCTATTTTAAATTCATAGTGTCTAATTTTTCTTCTATATATGTATTCTCTATAAAATTCTTTAAATGATATATCACACAAGGTGTTTCTTTTTAAAATGGCGCCCAAAAAATAATTTTAAAGTAAATTAAGTACCGCCATTATTTCTGCTTTGAATATTTTTGTTTTGCCAAGTAGGCTGTGGAAATTACTAAAATGGCCTTTTCACTCACATATATCAACAATTTTTTTAAATAAAAACACTGCCATTTTATTTTATTTTTAAATTTCACGACTTATGAATAACTGAATTCATAAATAAATGATCCTGGCAGCCATCTTTAAAAAGAGATTTTAGTGTAGAATTTAAAAATAAAATTAAATTGGGGTGTTTTTATTTAAAATGTTTTGAAAAATTTTGAATCGTCTCTCATCAATTACTTTAAAAACTGAAATTACGAAATGTAAGTAATTTATTAAAAAAATATATATAATTATACCTGTGAAAGTAAAATTCTTTTATTTCTACAGCCTTCTTAGCAAAAAAATATTCAAAGACCAAATATTGGTGGTACTTGATTTTCTTTAAAAGTAATATTTGGGCGCTATTTTAAAAAGAAACGCCCTGTAGGATTTATCATTAAAAAGATAATTTTATAGAGAATATAAATGTAAAAAAAAATTTATTTGAATTTAAAATAAGAAAGCGGATGGTACTTCCGGTTAAATCTGAAGTGATTTTGAGGTTATTTTACTGTCAAAAAATGTTAATTTATGCTATAATAATACTGTAAAATTTTTATAACTCTTTCTTTAAAACAAAAAAATAAGGTTAATTGTCTAGAAAGTTTCGGCAACTCCGTTTTGACGAAATTTGGTATACGGGGTTTTTGGCGCGCTGATTACGAATCTGAAAGATTTTTTTCGGTAACGTTCCGATCTTGAGATATTTGTTATTAAAGTTAAAATTCAAACTATCCCCATTTTTACTATATTCTTCCTTCTTTTTGCAGAATATTCCTAATATAACAGTAAATTGACACACAATATTTCATTTCACATTTAAAAAACGTTTTAAAACATGTTTTTTAATTGATTTTGTCCCTTTTTTTGATTAATAAAAAATGTTTACTTTAAATCAAGTCGCCATGTCTATAAACATTCATTTACATAAGTGTATGAATGGTTGCAGCGTTTTGGGAGTAAATTTTTTTAATTTAATGAAAAAATCGTTTAAAATAACTGAAAACAGGTTTTTTTTTAAAGATGTTCATAAAATATTGTGTGTCAATTTGGTGTTATATCATAATTTTGTGAAAAAGAGGGCGGAATATAGTGAAACTAATAATAGTTTAAATTTCAACTTTGATGATGAATATCTCGAGAACGAATCGTTTCCAATAAAAATATTTTAGAATCGTGATCAGCGCCCCAAAAACCACCGTATACCAAATTTTGTCAAAATCGGTTTCTAGACAATTACTAAAATAAACTAGGAGGTAACAACATCCTGTGTCACCCGGTATAAATTTCTCTTTACATAGCTCGGTAACGTTTTTTTTCATTTGGTCAATTTTTCTGATAATTTTGCTTACATTTTTGGTTTATATCTTTTAGGTAAATCCTATACCAGAATCAATAAGATCAGAACGTGAAACGATAGCCACACCTCCAAGACCCAAAACCCAAGTAATTTCTGTAGGTAACACAACTGGTCACAATTTTAATTCTCCTGTTAAACCATTATCTTTTCCTCCTGTGTTATGGGTAATTGGAGGTCCAGGAAGCAACAAAGCAGCCTTATGTTCTGCTGCGGCTAAAGAAACTGGATGGACCCATATTAGTCTTGGAAAATTATTAAGGTAAATAAAATACAAAATAATAATTTATTTTATTTGGTATTAACATTTAAAATTAAAAAAAGTTATCTTAAAACCTATGTCGACATTGTTGGGGTTTAAGGAAATTATTAACTTAAATTATCCCAATAAATAATCAGTTATCTAAGTGAGAGTTCAGTCAATACTAGGTTTGTCAAAAGCAATGATATAGGTTTATTTATTTTTAATACTTACATTAATGATATAAAAACAGGTCTATTGTTAGAATTTATTAGGAATGTTTGTATACTGCATGAGCACTAGGTTTTGGTATATCGGCCAGTAATAGAATAATAAAATAAGCACTATTAGTCACGCATGTTTACATGCCGGTATTTAGTTGGATTGTATCTTTTCCTTACATTGACTATGTGTTATGTTATTTAGCTCAACCGGTATAGTTAAGTCAGTAAAGACTTTTTGACAAAATTCCTCAGTAACAGCTCGGATTTTAATATTTCTTTTTTAAACTTTTTGTCCTTACATATTATTTTAAATAATATGTAAGGACAAAAAGTTTAAAAAAGAAAATAAATCAAAAACCTCTCAGAAAAAAATAATTATGTATTTGTATTTTTAAGTAATAAACATCGACATTACAATAATGTGAAAAGTTTTTATATAATAATTTTCCAAAGTCCCTCTTTACAGATATATATGCCCTTAAAGGACGCCAGTGGAAATTGGTTTTTCTTAAATACCTTTTATATAACTTAGTAAAATAAAATTATTTTTAATATGATAAATAGCGGGTAGGACTCCTTAAAATGGTATACTGGTAAAACATTTGCCTTTATTAGTTCGCCAGGGGCGGTCTAACCCTTACATATTAGTAATAATTATTTTTACACCCTGTATGAGGGTCAGTCCCCTCCTGGCGAATTAATAAAGGCAAATGTTTTACAAGGATACTATTTTAAAAAGTC
This sequence comes from Listronotus bonariensis, assembly GCA_014170235.1. Classification (NCBI taxonomy): domain Eukaryota; kingdom Metazoa; phylum Arthropoda; class Insecta; order Coleoptera; family Curculionidae; genus Listronotus; species Listronotus bonariensis. Next base: position 50,844 of record JACEGR010004304.1, read on the forward strand.
CTTACTTATATTTATCATATTAAAAAAAATCATTATACCAAGTACTATAAAAGTTATTTAAGAAAACTCGAATTCCAGCGGCGTCTTTTAATGGCACATATATCTGTAAAGAGCGGCTGTAGATTTTTTAAAATAAAAACTTGTCTTTTTATTTTTACGTGTTCTACATGAATCCGAGAGGTTGTTCACATATTTTTGCACACCCAATATATAATATTTATACAGGGTGTTCAAAAACTTTCCTAACAAACTTTAAGGGGTAATTCTTCATTAAAAAATAAGAAACAAACTTTATATGAACATATGTCCTAAAAGTCCTACTTTTGGAACTAGGGGTGTAATAAATATTTTTAAGAAATTTACAAAAGGTCTTTTAAGCATTAAAAAAATGTTTATACCATTAAGGAAAAACAACAATTTTTACCAGTGTCGTCCGTGAGGTATATACGGTAAATATTATTTTCAGAAAAAATTATACGCCACTGCGTTTTCCTAAAATAAGAAATACTTTATTAAATTCCTGTTTATTATTTTTCCTAAAATAAAAAATTTGTTATTAAATTCCTGTTTAGTTTTAAACAAATCTAATCACTTATTTTGTTTTATTCCATGTACGGTTTTCGCATAATAAATACAAAACATTTCTTGGAATTGATATCTACTATCATCTAATATTAAACTTTACAGTAAATAACATTAGCTTCTTTAAATATTCTTTAAATTAAAATTAATAATAATTACTAAATTCACTATATTAGGGGCCAAGTTTCCAAGTGTTTAATTTTCATTTATACTTTTTAATAAAAATAAAAATGTCTCAATAGTTGTATTTCTTAGAGATGAATTTAAATAAAAACTTTTATGCCATGGCAATATCCATACCACAGTATTCAAACTTATGAAAGAATGCATTACATTCAATGTTTATGTTCTTTGTTATTTTTTTATAAAAATAACAATCTAATATTAGAGTGTGTAAACTTGGAAACCCACCTTCATATAACATATTTTTTGATGATTTCTTTACTGGAAAATAATACAGTCGTATACTGTTTTTACTATTAATATCAATTTTATTATAGCTTTAAACAAAAAGACAACAAAATGAACTAACTAAACAACAAAAAAACAACTTGTTAATGATTCATATTTTATTAAAGTTAACATAAAATAAAACTCAAAAAAAGGATATACATAGATACTAAATACTTAAATAAATTAAACAGCATATTAACTAACATGTTATAACCGTACTGTGCGTAAAATTTCAAACCAAATATTTTACATATATCTAAGAGTGTGACCACACTTAAAGAAAAACCCCAGAATAACAATATATTGTTATTCTGGGGAAAACCTCGGAGCGGAGGCATAGCGTAAAGTGATTATGGTTTCTTATTGGCTGAATCCTTTTACGCCACCTTCAAGGTCATTATATGTCTAAATATTTTCATGACAATAAAGCCCATTATTACTATTATTTACGCGAAACGTTCAATTAACTTTAACTTTCGACGTAACCATTATAAAATACGACGTAAAATCCTTATTTCCGCGGATTTTGTTGTTTTGTTATGAGTTATTTTTATTTATGCATATAGTAAAATAAATAATAAAATCAATTTGCAATAAAATAAAGTAGGTTTTATACAGGGTGTTACAAATTCGATGCCTTAGCATTGCTACCTTGGCAATTATAAGAAATAAAGAGTTCAAATTAAGGCAAAGCTGCGCATCCTAATGCTGAATAATTGGCCGTAGAGAAATTTAAAAAATCCGGTTACTTCCGGAGATATTTGGAAAAAAACGAAAAATTCAATTACCCATTTTATTTTTTAAGGCCCTGTAAGTATTTATTTTAAAAGAAAAATAACACTTTCTTAAGGCACTTTTTATGCTCTTTAAGAAAATATTTTTATTTTTCGAGTACGACGTTTCGATTTACGTTCATCAGCTTCATTTTTTAAATACGGTCCAGGATGATAGTAGCTAAAAAACAAAGCGTCGTATCGGATAATAAAACTATTTCCTTAAAGATAATAAAAAAATGCTTTAAAAAAGTGCTATTGGTTTTTACAATAATCACTAACAGGGCCTTAAAAAATAAAATTAATAATTGAATTCTTGTTTTTTTTCTCCAAAAGTACCCGAAATTTGTTAAATTTCTCTTTGCCCAATTATTCAGCATTAGGATGCGCAATTTTTCCTTTACCAACTCTCGATTTCTTATAATTACCGAGATAGCAATGCTAATACATAGAATTTGTAACACCTTGTATATTTCCTTGGTTTGGAAAATAGGACGAACACAAAATCGACGCTTGTTTTTCCTTTTTTTTCTAAATGTGTTATAGCAAGCCTTTTAGTAATACTTTCTTTCACGTCTAATGTTTTTTCCCAGTCTAGTGTGGAAAGCAATATTTGATTTGCTCTTATTTTTATTACTTTTAAAAAATAAACTAAAAAATATCGACCAAAATGTAAAAAAACTGTTTCCAATATAAAACCGCAATTTTTTTAAACACACTTATTTTACGTCAGTTTCTAGCTGGACTGAGTATTTTCACACAAAAAAGCGCATGGCATTACCCGGCATTACGCTTACGCTACGCCTTTATTTTCTGAAGTGGACTCTCTCTAAGTCATCACACCTTTTATTTTATATAGAAATTAGTCTTTCTTGACCTCGTCCTTGACTCATTTTTGTTCGTAAATAGTTTTCTTAAAAGGTACCATTGATTGCTATAAAACGATTAACCGATAGTCGGGGGATCAGGGATGTATTTTGTAAGTAACAAATACTTTTTGCTGAACAATTTTACTGAACCGTATTTTTTAATTTTTATAATACACTTCTGGTCAAAAACAAAAAAACCGAACAAACAAAAATTTGTTCAAATTCAATGTTATATAACTTTTAATTGTAACTCCTTTAATCAAGATTATTATTTAATGTGGAAATAGCAAAAAGTTTTATAGGATTGGGTGTTATACAGGGAAGAGCCAAATCTTGCATTTTAACCCAAATTTCCAAACACACTGTGGAATAGTTTTACATCATAAGTGTTTTCTAGTGTATTGAATTTTAAAGCCCTATCTTTTCTTAACATCTCTGTTTCTAAAGTATATCGATATCTCTATTCTAAAAGAAAATACAATTTTTTAAAGAAAACAAAGCAATTTAATTATGATGGTTGTAATATACGCTATAATGCAAACGTATTAGGGAAACTTAAGATTTGAATGGTCATATTTCCGAAAGTAATAAAAATAAGTATATCAAATGTATATGGTCTTTAAAAGATCTTTTTACTGATGATATAATATACAGGGTGTAATTTTTTAAAAATAACACTGTTTATTGTACCCTGTATATTTTAAGAGATAACAAAAATCTGATTACTGATTTGGAGACTGCAAAACCATCTTAACCAATTAATATTTGTATTTATTTTTTATCATAAGAAATAAAAACTTAAGGAAGGTGTAAAAGCATAAATACACCAAAATTTCATTGTCTTTTGTAAAAAATTGTGTTTTCTTTTAGAATAGAATACCGATATAAATTAAAGACAGATAATTAATAAATAATAGTTTAAAAAAAAACCGAACTAAAAATTAGAAAATAATTTTCATACAAAGAGTTTATATTACAGTGATAAAAGGTCAAACAATGAATCATAATTATATACCTCAAAATAGAATTATAATAAAATTTAAGATAATAATAACAGAATAATTCACTTCAGAGTAAAAAGCGTGGGGTGCATTTTACTATTTTTTCATAACTTTTCCCTCATAGATATTTATAAATGAAATAATTATAACATTTAATATATTAAGCAACCCACGCTTTTATTCTGAAGAAAATTATTCTGTCATTATCTTAAATTTTATTATAATTCTATTTTGAGGTATATAATTATGATTCATTGTTTGACCTTTATTACTGTAATACAAACTCTTTGTAATGAAAAATTATTTATAAAAGCGTTATATAAAGCGTGTTTTTTAGTTTTTTAAACTATTATTTATTTTTCATTTTTTAGTTCGATATATCAATTAGTTTTCTGCGGACATGTGATATTGAAATGTTTCACGAACTATTTTGTAATCTAATCATTTCATTTAAAGCTTTACTGTTGCATGGGGTTTTAGAACGCAACTACTCCGAAATAGTTTCTGTCAGCCTTATGCTGAGAGTACGTCCGAAACTCCACGCATGCGCAGTTTTCAATATTTATTCTGTAGAATGTCACTTTTAACAAAGTTTTCAAAAATAATAAGACATTCTATTCCTACAAAACAGTAAAAACCGCATTTTGTTATTGCATTTTCTTTAAGAGTAATAACAATTTACAATTTATCAAAAAATTCCCGTTTGCAGTTGAACTGAGCAGCAGTTTCTATTGTGGTTGCCTTTCGAAAGGCTTTTTCTCTTCTGGTTAAAAAAGGATAATGTTCTTGTTCTATTCTATTTGGTATGACTTACAAGGGCTCATAATATAGCGTTAACCGATGGTATATTTGTTTGTGGTCAATGTTGTGTAAACCGCGCCAAAATAAACACAACACAGCCCAAACAATTTATTACTCACGGATTTTCCCACCTCTGAACATGTCGGTTAGCTCTTAAATCGATGTATACCTACTAACTAGAGGAAGTTATTTCTGTAAGCATTTTTTTTTTGTATCTGAAGCCTAGAATCTTGGGTATTAGACCTGGAGCACCAAAGCACCATACACGTCATCATCTGCTCAAAAATCTGCTTGTAAATAAAAAGTTTATTTCTTGGTGACAATGGTGATCTTAGATAGTAAAGAGTACAGGCTTTATGTGGCTAAGCTAATAGTAAAGCCTTTTTAGTATTGCTGTTGTATGCTGCATCTATGATCACACCCAGATAAACTGAATTCAAAACGATTTCCGAAGCACGTCATACCCCTTGAGTGACGTAAAATGGCGACATGGTTGCCAGCTTGTGATAATAATACAAAAATATTAGGTTGTAATGTTTTTTTGTTTAATTAATGCAAAATAATCAAAAGACAACAACAAAGCGACAGAAAATTTGAGTAGAAAGTCGATCAAAGTAAGGCAACGTCGCAAGATAAGAAGCAATTCGACCAACCTGACGATAATAAATTTGAAATAAATGTTTTTCGGTGCTAATCGAAGGAATTTTTTCTTGTATTGGATGCGTTAAATAACGACGTTAATAATATGTGTTCAGTACACTAATTAAAAGGCCAAATTTTAATAATTTTTCCTAAATTTTTATTCTGTTAAGTTTATGTAATTCAAACTTCAAACTTCAAACTTATTTATTCATGTCAATATACAATCGTATTTACACACGTCATAATTAAGGGACAAATTTATTTTGCTGAACATGCCAGACTATGCAGTCACTGCGTATGACAGTTGTTCTTATGTGTTATAATATATTATGTTATAGTTCAAGCATATTCAGCACGACAAACCTGCCCAGGGTAAAAATAAAATTATTTAAAATGTAACATTAATTTGCTAAAAATAAAAAATGTATATATATATATATATATATATATATATATATATATATATATATATATAAGAAAAAATACACAATATAAATATTACCTGTTAAAACATTTAAAAGTGAGGACATGCCAAGCATATTTAGCAAGTCAACCTGCCAAGGTAGAGATAAACTATAACAAATAACAAAAAATTCACAAATATAGAGAAAATACACAATAAAATATTAACAGGTAAAATATATAAAACATTTACAACTAAGGACAGAGTCAAACATTTAATTTAAGTTAAAATATGTTTATACAAATACAAAGTTTTAATACACAGAAATACACACTTATAAGTACATACCTAGCAACACTCATTAAAAATCTATTATAGAAGTGCTTAAGAACTCCTGAACAGAGTAAAACGCCCTGCTGATCAAAAACGCCCTTAGCCTTGATTTGAATTCTTTAAGGGGCGCGTGTCTTTGATATACAGAAAGCTTATTAAAAATGTGAATGCCGAGATACCCAGGGCCATCCTGACTACCTCTTTATTCTCCAGTATCTCGGCACAATGTCCGACCTATGACGAGTGTCGTGGTCGTGTTGAGCGCTGTGAGTTACATACTGGTTAATATGCGTCTTAACATACAGTAGGATTTCCAGAATGAACAGCGATGGAAATGTCAAAATCCCGCTGTCTATGAATGCCTGTCTACAGTCATCCCTATAACCCAAACCACAAACCACCCTGACAGCCCTTCTCTGCAAACCAAAGACCAGTGCAGCACCGCTGCTATGACCCCATGCAACAGCAGCATATGAAATGTGTGAGTGGACAGTAGCAAAGTATGCATCCTTTAGAATTCTGGAAGATACACACTCACTCAGGTTTCTAAGCATCAAGATATTTTTGCTCAGTTTATTACACAGTTGGGTGACATGAGCATCCCAACGCATTCCACTGTCCAGGCAAACACCCAAAAACCTTACAGGCTCAGTCCTGCTTTCATCCGGTATATCTCTTGTGGAGAAAATCATGTTTTGAGTTTTTCGCGATTCAGAAACAATTTGTTTGCAGCAAACCACCGTTCAGCTCTCTCTTGTGCCAGTCCCGAGAGCTCACGGGCAACTTTCAGGTCCACATCAGCACACGCAATGGTCGTGTCATCCGCAAACAGGGTATATTCAGCGGTTTGATCAATATTGGGCAGATCATTTATAAAGATTATAAATAGGAGAGGGCCCAATACAGAACCCTGTGGTACTCCAACACTAATCTTCCTGTCACCAGATAACACACCCCCCACACGAACCGCCTGAGACCTTCCAGTCAGATAACTTTTTACAAGTGATAGGCTACTGTTGCTGAAGTTGTAGCACCGTAATTTTCCCAGAAGCAGCTCGTGACTGACACAGTCGAAGGCCTTACTGAGATCACAAAAGGTGGCCGAAGCATAGGATGAATTATGCAAAGCATCCATAATAAAGGACACAAGATCCATGATTCCCAATGCTGTACTCAAGCCCTTTCTAAAGCCAAATTGCTTGTTGTTAAATAGTTTAAAACGCTCAAAAAAACTACTGATTCTTGAAGCCATACACTTCTCTATGATCTTGGAAAAAATCGGCAACAGAGATATAGGCCTGTAGTTTGATGCGTCTTCTTTATCTCCCTTTTTAAAAATAGGTACAACTGTTGCTTGCTTTAGGGCAGAGGGAAACCTGGACTGCTGAAAGCAAAGATTTATGATCTTTGTCAAGGGACCGACCACTAAGTTTTTAATAGTTTTAATAAGTGGAACATTAAAACCAAAAGAGTCCTTGGTTGATTTGTTTTTTAGGCAATTTATTACATCTCTAACCTCATTTATTGTAACACTACCAAATTTAAACTCTTCATTGGGCACCTCTGTTACAATTCCGACCAAAGGATCCATTCCAGAAGACCCAACCCTATCTTGTAGGTGTGACGCAATGCTCACAAAAAAATTATTCAAAAGGTCAGGGTGCAGTTTGCAAACTTTTTCAGTGGTTTGAGCTATACCCCGATATTCATTTATTATTTCCCACATGGATTTTGTGGGATTTGAATTTTGATAATTAAACGTCAGGTACAGCTGATTGATGACGTGCACCGGAAATTGTTTTGAATTCTCTATACTTGGCTGTTTTGGTAGGTACTATAGGTGTTCCGTCAATGACGATTGCTCTCCTAAAATACAATGATTAGAAAGCTTCTTGGGTAACACTATGGACACCTATGGACACAAATTTGCCAGCGTTGATCTCGACTTTTCATGTAAGATAATAAGGTTAAAGAATAATTATGTATATCTAAATATAGTTTGGCTACTTGTGCATAAAATGATCGAGCATAGATCAGAGTCAGCTAACGAAGAAAGGTATTTAGGTAGGTTGGAAATTCGGCCGAGTAGATGTTATACAGAAAAGGGGAAAATACAGTTTTTTGACGGACCCCCCTCAAGCTGCCTGATGTTGGACATATGGATTGTTGATCGTTGGATACAAAAAATTATATATTTAATATTAGGTATAAAAAGCAATCAGTGTTTATTGCTGGTCAAATAATATAATTCCATTTAATTTTTTTCTTTTAGGGCAACAGCTGATTCGCCCGAACCCCGGCACAATCGTGAAATTAGTAAATTAAAAGAATGCATTGGAAGTGGAGAACTAGTGCCATCTGAGATAGTAATGAAATATGTTGAGAATCAGATGTCGAGTAATATTGATGCCAAAGGAATTATTCTAGATGGTTTTCCTAGAGATTTAGATCAAGCTACAGAGTTTGAAAATAAGGTATGTACTGTTATAAAAAAACAAAATAATTTAATATTTAAAAGCCGGTTCGTTATAATAAAAATAAGTATACCCAATAAAAGAAACATTTAGCTTAATTATTAATATTTAGACCACCCGCACATCCTACTTCCTTATCCTACTATCTGATACGATTCTCGGATACGATTATATGAAGGTCGACTTTTAATAGGTTTTTATGACTGTGACGCATACATCTAATTTGGTCGTCAAACATATTATAAATTAATTTTCAGATAGTCGTGTACGATAGTAAAACTAAAAGGCAGAATGTGTGCAGCTTAAAAATAAGTACCCAGTTAAAAATACAATAACAAGGCTTTAACGTTTAGGCTTCTCTTAATCAATGTATTTTAAATAAAATGCTCAGTACTAAATTTTTGCGGCTTATATTTTTGATTGGGTTTATTTTTTTGAAAGATCTCATTTATACACAGGGTGTAGGGTGGCGCCTTTTGTTGACCTTGCAGGGTATAGCGAAAACTAAAAGACATAAAACAAATTTAATTGCACTGTCTCAATTTTATTTTTTAAAACAAATTTAACCCTGTATATTTTATTATCAGTTTAAAGTTCTTCTTAAAAAGCTATAATAAATAGCACATTTGATAGATCTATTTTTAATAGTTTCGGATATATGTCCATCATCAAGATTTTTGTAACGAAACACCCTGTATATTATATGACCGTTAAATGGATTTTTTAAAGAGGTTTAACAAAATACCACATATAATTTGTTTATATCTTATAGTTTTGAAAATAAGATTATATAAATCTAAAAAATAGTAGATATACGCACTAAGAACTGGAAGCTCATATTTCCGCAACTGTTAGAAACAATTATTTTAAATGTGATAAAGTCTTAAAGGTCTTTAAAATGTCTTTTAAAGGGTGACAAAATATACAGGCCGTTTTAATTTAAAAATGCTATTTTATTATCGAATTTCTGATTATGGCTGCATTTATTTTTAAAGTGTAGAATCTCCAAAATTAGATTTTTATGTTGTATCTAACAAAAAATGAACAAAGAATTTATACGTTAAATGTAATTTATTCGTTCTTAAGTTTAAACACTCTAAAACTGACACTAAAAAGTGATTTATGTAAATTTAGTGCAGAAAGATCCAACTTTTGGGACATTTATTTCACTGTTGTATTAAAAAGTATAAATGGAGATTGTACACTTTGAAACTAGGCCTCTCAATTATAAATTATGAATGTTATCTTAATATCAGTCAGTGCGTGTCTAAAGTCAGGACCCCTCCTTACTTTTTAATTTTTCGTTATTTTTTCATAAAGATTAAGGACTTTAGTGAGACAAAACCAAATTTTAGGCAAGAAGTGGGAGATACAAATGTGAAACTAAGACTTGGGCGACATTTTGAATAAAAAAATGAAAAGGGGGTTTTGTGGCACATCCTTTTAACGTTCTTAACGAGTACTTTATAACCCTAAAACATTAAGATATTATCTTTACCTACAAAATGACAACAGTGCCGGATAAAACCGACGCGGGGCCCGTAGCAAATGTGAACAGGGGGCCCTTGGGACAATTTGGAATGTAAATAACACAGAATATTTACAAAAAGGCTTTTCGTGATTTTATGCGTGCAAATTTAAAAATAACACATACAAGTCAAAAGAAAATAAACTTATTTATGTAATTGTGGTAGAAACTAATGACTGAGTCCACTGACTATTAACTAGTTTCTTATGGTAATCATTTGAAAACCATTTTACATGGTCGGGTTATACAAACAGCTCGAATCGAAAATAATATTAGGGGATTCCCCCATAAGTATTGTGGTATTGCCAACTAACAGCATAATAATATACAGTTACAGTGTGGCCAACGCTCACTTTGAGAACAGCTAAGGTGTGCGCGTTTTCATTACATTTTCCCAGGAAATTTTGAGTGTTGGCTAGTGTAATCAGTTATAAAATTCTGCTTTATCATTCCTTTTTACTTAATCAGTTTCCTACCGCTTTTTTCCAACCTACGGCTACAAGCAAGAGATCAACTTGATGCCAAAAAATAACTTGCCTACTTATTGGAAAAAAAACATCAACCTAATTTTTGTTGATTTGTATTTTTTGGGCACAGCGCGGAGCCCGTAGCATTTGCTGCTTCCTGCTACGTGGCTAATTCAGCACTGAATGGCGGTACTTACTTTAATAATCACCAAAATACCTGATTTTGATGGCCAAAACTAATAAAGTTAGATATACTTTATGTGGTATTTTTTAAAATCTTTTGAAGATTCTAAGGTTAAAAAGTACTCGTCAGGAGCTTAAAAATAATCCCCCTATCATTAATTTTTTTCTCAAAATGGCACCCAACTATCGGTTTATTATTTATATCTGTCATTTTTTTCTACAATTTCATTCATGTTGTCTTACTGAAATTCTCCAATCTTTATAAAAAATACCGAACAATTCAAAAGTAAGGAGGCCCTGACTTCAAACAAGCACTGTCTTTACACTATGATAAATTATACATATACAGGGTTATTTTTATGTTTGTAATTTTATTTTACCACTGTATAAAGTGTAAGATACTAAAAACAAAAATAAAATAAAATTATGTCGTAAATGGTTTTATCCGAGGTAGAGGTTGTTAAACTTTTAGGAAAAAATACCTTATTTATCACAACTTTTCCACCACTTAAGATATTTGCACAAAACTTTGTTTACTTCTTTTTAACCATTACAATAGATTTTGCTGTAAAAAAATACTTATTATTTTTGAAATACTTATTTACTTTGGAGTTAATTTGGTTTTTATTATTATTCCTTACGACGAACGGTTTTTGTAAAAAAAATAAAAGCCATTTTAATCCATGGCAAAATCTTTAAATTCCAATATGGTGTTTTGTATGTATAATTCGTTTTTGTAGAATTTGTATTAAAGTAAGGTCAAAAACTTACATTACTACAATTTTAAATGTCATTAAAAAGTTTTTGCTCTTAGGAAGCTATCACACAGCCAAAAACCTAACTTAGAAATAAAATACCATATCAGATTCTCATGCATAAAAACGACTTATATTGTTTTAAACAAAAACCGTTTATTGTACTGAAAAGATCAAGAGACCAAATAAACCCCAAAGTAAATAAATATTTTAAAAATAATATTGATTCCAGGAAAAAGCAATGGCGTACTATTTTTTTATTCAGAAATATTAAATACAAATTTTGTTCGAACGACAATGGTAAAAAATGTTTATAAACATTTTTTTCTAAAAACTTTAACACCTTGTATCTCGGAAAGAAAGCATTTTTGAACATAATTTTATTTAAAAATTTGCCTATTTTTGCATTATATACGGTGTTAAAAGGAAAATACCAAGTTAAAAGTAACCCTGTAAACAGAACTTCAATAAAATTGCTATTTTATAATTTTTATAAAGAATAGTTTTAACAAATATTTAATGAAATTAATAAACATATTAAAAATTTAGATTTTACCGTTTTCTTTTTTGTAAATCTCTATAGCCAAAAGTTATACATGTTTATTTAGTTTATATAGTAGGCAGTATCGTTTCTGAGTATTCTGTCAGCCCGTGCAGAAAGACAAATTGCCCCCCTTGAAGCAAAAAATTATTGTCCGCTAAAAATTTTTGAAGAGCAAAAAAATGGCCCCTCACTTTCACGAAACATAACTAAATCCTTTATTGAAGTATTTAACATTAATTTTCACTTTTATTCCTTCCTAAATATTTTTAAGACCAAAATGTAAAAGGTCAACTGTTATCAAAAAACCGCCCTTTATTTGGCAAAATGGCGCCCTCTAATTTTTGTCGCCCCGTGTGAGTGCACGTGCTGCACTCCCGCTAGAAACGGCTAATATAATTCATACAACTATGTATCAACAAACATTTTTAATGCATAACGCTTGCTTGCATGACAAACACGTTTAAATAACCTTATTAAATATTCCATTAATAGCACTATTAGATTTTTTAGTTAATAACTGCGCAAGGTATTGAATTATTATATTACCTATTCCAAGTATTTTTTCTTGACCTCTTAAAACTATTTTCAGTTTGCCATACCGTAAAGCGATACTATATAATCAACATATTAATAATTTAAATTGAGGGAACTCCTTTCGAGCTCTCAATTAATTTAAAAACAAAATTGAGTTTCTGAAATTGCCAGGTGTGTTTATTTCCATCTGGTTTTTTCATCCTTCGCAGTAGGCTATAATTTTCTGTCTTTAATATTTTAAAAGTTTGGTTCCTCGAGAGCTACATAAATGATTTAGGTCATTTTTTTTATCTTCGTTTATTTGTTAACAAAATAGTACAACTTTTTAAACTTTATAAGAATTTTACCTCAAATAAATAATTTTTTAAGCATCTTAAAAAACACAAAATACATTTTTTTAGAAATTCTGATTAATAATTCGTATATTCTATTAAATGCTTTTATTTTGTTTAAACTTCCAAAAGCTTGCCTGTACTACTACACAGATATTTAGTTAAGATTAACTTTAAAAACATGTATTTTTTCTAATTTTGATAAAAAGTTTAAGAGCCTATAAAAGAGTTTATAAAACCATATGTTTGGAAATGCATTGTCTAATATACGGGGGTTAAAATTTGCAAGAATTTCATTTTTTATTAATATTTTTAAAATTCCTTATTTATTTTAAAAAAAATTGTTATTAACAGCAGTAGAGATCTTAGATAACTTAATTATTTTGTTTTTAAGTTTATTGGTGGTCTGAATGATACCTAAAAAAAATTGCAATCAAAAAAATAAACGCTACTGATTTTTTTTATTTTCTTTAAATTTGGCAAACGCAATGTCGGACTGGGCCATCGGGCGGGCGACCGGGCAAATGCCCGGCGAGCCAATTCCTTGAGACCACTGGAGGAGCCACTTACGAAAGTAAATTGAGAAATACATCCAAAGTTTTAAAAAAATGGGATGATTAGATTTGCTAATTACCATTCGCAGTATGCAACAAAACAAATTAAAAATAGGTACATACCAAAATACAAAGTAAATAGTGCTCGTAATTGTGTACCGAGACTTTTTATAATGAGTGTATATTTTATTTAAATAATTGCATTTTAAATCTAACTACCAAATATTTTTCTGGCAGGTAGCCATTTTGAATTTTTGCCAGGTGGGACAAATAGTCCTCAGTCCGACACTGAACAAACAAAAATACAGTTTTTTTGTTTACTAATAGTTTTTCGTAGCTTGCTTTATATTGCATATCCCCAAACAACACTTAAGTAAAGATGTAAGAAAAATATTTAAAAAACATTTTTTACAATATTAATATGCAATTATGTAAAAAGACCAACATATATTAAATTAAATACCAATATTAACTTTTAAACCAACAAATTTTACGAAGTTAGATAACATTTTTCTATGATTTTTGAGTGGTCCAGGGATATACAGGGTTTCATACAAGGAACTGCGGTAATCGATTTCTCAAAAAATAGGCGTTGGAAAATTTGGTAACCTTATAAAGTCAATAGGGGACAAATAACTAAAATATGTTGACAGTTTTAGCACTTTCAAATATGCTAGAAGTTTACAACTTTCTTATTTGAAATAAAACACCTATATTATATATATATATATATATATATATATATATATATATATATATATATATATATATATATATATATATATACATATTTTTAATTCTGCGTAAACTTTTAAATAAATTTTGTGTATTATGTCCTTTTCCGAATCCAACCGGTTTTAACTTATATCAAATTTTTTGTCAAAAATGACGTTTGCAAGCCATTACATAACGATCAATTTTTCCTAAACAAAAGCATTTAAGAGGAATTTGTATTGTACATCTAATTAACCTGTCACATCCAGCCTACCTGGAAGAAATAAAACAAGAACTAGCTGTGGGCAGTTTCATTGAAGGTCTACGTGATCCAGATATGAGTCAAGCATTAAGAATGGTCAAACTTAAGAAAATGTCTGAAGCTCTTGCTTACGCACTTTGAAACAGCAAAGCGGACATCCAGAACTCAGGCAAGACTTGGAAGAACAAATTATCCACCAAAAGATGGTAATCCAAATAATAATTTGACCAGAGTGATACAGGAGTTGCAAGAAATCGTACGTAATCAACAAACTGAAAAAGACAACAGAATTACATTTAGAAGAAGAAATATTATCCGTTGTTGAAAGTGTGGTAAAGAGAGGCATATACAGAGAAATTGCTCCAGTTTTCAGGCCTCTTCTAGTAGTGCAGAAGACTCCCAGTTCAAGGGGCGGAAGCTAGCTAAGTGTTACCAAGAACCATCAACAACAACTAACAGTTAGGGTATCCCGGTTACAGAACAATGGCTCCAGCTTGGTAGTACCTGGAAATGTATGCGGTCGAGAATGTGAGATCGTACTAGATACTAGTTCTACACATACCATCGTGAGGCCAAACATCATATCCCACTGCAAAATATTTTGATTCGAGAAGAATTACATTTTGGAAACTGCCAATGGTGAAGTCAGACCAGTTCAAGGCATACACGAAGCTAGATTTACCCTAGGAACAACAATATTTACACAGGTTGTGTTTGTTGCCGATATAATGGACGAAGTTATTCTTGGCCTTGACATTATGGAAAATCAGAAGTTTGTGCTAGATCTTCCACAACGGGTACTGAGAACTAACAATGAAGAAATTGTGATGAGATTACCAAAAAGTAATGTAACAAAATTTCGAGAAGTGGTACTTGCAGAAGATGTCACATTACCGTCAAGATTAGAGATCATTATTCAAGCAAGGTTTGAAGACTCAGAAAAAGGTAAAAAAGTTTAGTTATACAATCCGAGAAGAACCAAGGGGTGTTCACCGAAACTACAGAAGTCATGGGAGGGACCATATAAAGTGGTGACACGGCTTAATGGTCTGGTGTACCGTATACAGAAGAGTCCACAGGCCAAGATGAAAGTAGTACATCTAGAAAGGCTAAGCCGCTATCAAGACAGTGAAGAAACTTGATCAAGACGATTAAAACTTGGGAGGGAGTAATGTTACAGACGTTCAAAAATGTGTTTACGTTAGAGAATTTGAGAGAGTCAGGATCATTTAATTTAGTTTGTTAATTTATTTAAATAATTTCCCTTTATTTTTCCAAGTTCTTTCATCACCTTCGAAGGTTTCCGAAACCGCCCGAATTATCCATTGAGAACTTTTATGCCATCCTGTACTATGGAATTTTCGCGATAGTTTTCCAAAATTCTAGATCATTCTTCACTCTTCCATATTACTATAAAAGGGCGACAGAAAACCTTCGAATGATTAGTATAGATTCGACTTTTGTACTGTAAACTTCCAGACATTGACAAGTACAGATTTTGTCCTTGTAGTCAGCATAGTTACGTTCCATTGTTAATAAAGGTATAAAAACGAAGACACGTGTTTTTATACGAGGTGATTCGGAACAATATTGTCCCTGATAAAAAGTTGTTTTTTTTACAAAATAAGTGTCAACGCGTCATTTATAAAATTCTGTCTACTATCCGTTACTACTTGTAGTAGTGTCCTTAAAGTGTCAAGTTATAGGAGTGAGTTACCAGCTAGGGACAGACGTTATTTACGGTTAATTATCTAGGAAACTACAAAACCGATTTTAAAAAAGTTAAAACTATTAAAGAGATATATAAAAACACTTTAATATGTTAAAGATATACCACTTGACCTCCTTTCCCATTTGAACCTTTTGACGTTTGTATTTGTTGAGGGCGGGTATAACACTAAACAAGTAAATTTGACAGAAAAAGTATCTCATAAAAATAAAAATAAACGTGTCGCGTGATTTCTTTTTAAATGTTTAGAGTGACCTTTTTTTAAATTTACTTTTTTAAATGTTAGTACAAATTATAAATATGTTAAGGCAAATAAACATGATGCTTCTTAAATTGCAGTATAAACAGAAGCCGACCATAATATTGTTGGATTGTTCAAAGTTACAGTTGGGAAAAGGACGATTAGATGATAGCGTTACGGCTTTTAGAAGAAGGCTGGAAATATTTAGGCAGTCGTCCTTACCAATGTTAAAGGCAATGGACAATATTGGGCGATTGACAATAGTAAGTGTGTTCTTTAGATAATGTTTAAAATTAAAGTTGTATGGTAATTAAATTGCAGTTCTTACTACTGTTTTTGAAAGTTTAATAGGTAGAAGTATCTTGACATTTTACCTACAGCTGAATTTTTCAACACACAATCTTTAAAGGTATTACCTTTAAGAAATCGAAAAATAATACATATGTAAAACCGTAATACTTGTAATATAAATAATTTTTTTTTTAATTAGACGACTCAAGAGTTATTTTTTTTGTTGTCTTTAAACATGCATTTTACAAAAATGAATTTTTCTGGGAATAATTTATTATTAAAATCATTTTTTGTTTTTTTCTACATACAGAAAATGTTTAAACATAGAAAACCCCATGTAAATTTTGTGGGGGTTAATTATTGGCTTTCCTGGTCATTTTATAGAAAAAAGCAAGTTAACTTTTTCAAGAGATCAATCTGACAAAACCCTCCTCCAAAATTGTATTAAGGAAATTATTTGATTAAGGGTAATTGCAAAATTAACAAACTTTCCGTTGATCTAAAACCAAAAAAAAAAAACAATTGGTTATAAGGTTTTTCAAATCTTACGTACAGCTGAATACAAGAAATGTTTTTTTCTTTTCATTAGTTTTACAAACCATTACATTTAAATTAAAAGACACGTTAACATTATTTCTTTTTATTAAAACCTTTATTACTATCGATCATCAAGAAAATAATTTTATGATACTAAAATTTAATAAAACCAACAGTAATATCTAAAATATTTTCCATCAAGCATTTTCGGTCAATTTTATCCATTAAACGTATTGTCAGTAAATTCGAGTTCAAAGTCATTGCCAGGGCCGGCCCGAAAAAAGTGCCGCCTAAGGCTAAAATTTTGCCGCCCCTACAAGGAAATGAAAATTGAGGTTCCAAAATATTTGAAGAGCAAAAAAGCAAAAAAAAGGTCCTTACTTTTAATAACCAGAAGAAAAAGCTATATGTTAAAACATATCATTCTTCATATTTTCTTTATTATACCGCCCCTCAAAACATACCGCCTGAGGCGATCGCCTCATCGGCTCACCCCTCTTTTGCAATTGCAATAAATAATTGTATATATGATCGAAAATAGATCCGAAAAATAAGAGAACAGAACTATATATTTTATTAGATGTGGAAAAATAGAATAAAACAATATTGGTTAATATTCTAAAATTGCACAATTGTTTAAACGACACTTTTTAAGTGACTCCACAGAAAGAAGTCATTCGATGAAAGATCAGGTGACCTGGCTAGCCAAAGAAGTAGGGACCAATATTATTGCCGTTAAAGCATTTTCCAGGTACTCTTTAACCATATGGGCATTATGGGCGGGGCAACCATCCATTGGGTACCAAATTATTTGATCTTCCAAGGCGGGTCCAATTTTATTTTAAAATATGTTCAAATAGGTTTTTGCTGTCAGATTAATCTCCATAAAAAACGTTTTACCGATATGGTGTCCGATATTTCTCACAAATTTCATTTGTTTTTGGGGATATTGTGTCCGAGTATAAACAAAGCAATGTTCATTTTCTTGACTTTAATACCAGCAATTGTAAATATTTGGTTCATTGCAGAGAGTGAAAGTACATTCATTGGTAAAACAAATATTTATTTAAAAAATCCTATCGTTATTTGCTTATTCCATCATTTCAAAACAAAATGCCATTCTTCGCTCTTTATGTCCTTACTGCAGCTCTGCATGTTTTTCGAATTTATACGAATAATAATTGTTTTTCAATGTGTGCAATACCGTGGTATGGTGTTTATTTACCTCTTGCCCAAGTACCCTCGTACCAACCATTTTATTTTCCTCCTCATTCATTAATATTAAGATCTCTGTTCTACCCTTTTTCGTCTCTATTGTCGATATCCTGAGTGGGACATTTACAATTATTTATTACGTTACCTTGGGACTCGAACTTACTGACAATACATTTAATAGTTGAAATGAACGGAATGCACTTAATTATGGATATATTTTTTTGTCGATTGGGTAACACATTATTTTCTTTCAAATACTGAATGTTACTGATTTATTAACACCTAACCTTATGTCGGTGACAATAATTACTTTACAGGTGCCTGTTTGGTTTTACCTCCTTAGTTTTAGGTACCTGAAACGAAAATTTGGTAATTTTGTAATTACATTTATGCCCAGTTTTACAATTGCGAATTCAGTTTTTGGATCAGTTGAACTCAACTGGTGGTTTAACCTTCCCATTTAAAATATATTGGTGTCACTTTTGTCATTTACTTGACAGCAATATATTTTAAATTGGCAAGTTCAACCAACACCAGTTGAGTTTAACTGATCCTAAACCAAACTCGCAATTTAAAAACTGGGCATTAATTGAATAATTTAAGATTCGCTTATTATTTTTTTTGAAACTTGGCATGAAGGTTTGTCATATTGGTGTCAAATTTATCTTACATTTTTTGTAAAACCTAAGGGAAGACAATAATTAACCCCCTTAAAATTTACATTTACCCAAACAACATTAAGGGGTGATTCATTTAGAGGTACTTTTTCCAGTAGGTATTTTCGGATAGATGAACGGGTCCGAATTTCAAACTCTTATGGTATTTGTGTTCAGTACTGTTTGGCATTTATCCTGGAAAGACTTATTCCCCGGCACAACATCTAAAACGTGTTCAACGGTATTATGAAAATCATCATTCTCCGAGAAATGTGTTTCGTGCAACTTATGATTCACGCATAATCGGCGTACTGAGCCGACTATTCGCTGTACCATCACAAAAATTTGAACTTTAATTTGCATTATTAGATAATTCTTGATCAAATGAGCCACATCCAGCAAAAAGTGTAGAAAATATAGCGGAAGTAGCTGCGAGTGTACGTAATGACTCTGACGAATTGATTTGGCGCTCGAAAATTGTAGCCACGTACAGACTTGGATACAATCGGCGAAAACATCTGTGGGCCGACTTTATCTTGAATGTTGCACATCGGTCGGCCAACTTGCTGCAAACGCCGCGGCAACATCGGTCGGCGTTATGATCAAAGGAATCGCCAAGTCGCCAGTTTTAGCCACGTACAGACTTGGATACAATCGGCGAAAACATTTTTGATCGACTGTATCTTAACTGTTGCACATCGGTCGGCTGACTTTCTGCAAATGCCGCAGCAACATCGGTCGGCATTTTGATCAAAGGAATCGGCGAGTAGGTTTCTCCGACCGCAGATACACCGATTTTGAAGCAATTTCCATTCAGACGTGTGTCATATACACGTTAAAAAGGTAAATTGGCCAGTAAAGTAACAACACAGCAGGACCGATGCACAGAGCGTTGAAAGATAGGGATTTTAGAACAAAAATCGTATTAGTCTTATTACACTTAAATAGGTCTGTAATTAATAATAAAATAGGGTACAATGCTTAGAATGGCACAAGATATCGAGGTCGAGTAAATTTTAGGTAAAGGGGTGTTATTTAAACTTCTTTTAGCATAAAACTAATATAACATATGTCATGTGACCTAGTACCAAGGGGACACTAGCAACATTTTTTTTCAAATTGAAAGGGGGTCATATACCACTCGTTTTAGCAATTCTTTAATTCTTTACTCAACGATACTTTGTTTTTAAAAATCGGTCCAGCCGTTCCAGACTTAGAACCGTTTTAAATTTAACTTAAATAGTGTAAAAGCAATGCGGTTTTAATTGCATGGGCTTGTAAGTCTGAAACGGTGGGGTCGATTAAAAAAAAATAAAGTGGCGTTAAGTAGAGAATTAAAATACCTTTAAAACGAGGTTCCCCTTTCAATTTGAAAAAAAAGTTGCTAGTGCGCCCTTAACAGTAGATCACGTGACCGGAATAGTTTTTATGCCAAAAGTAGTGACACCCTTTTACCCAAATTTTACCCGATATTGATATCTTGTCCCATTTAAAAGATAAAGGGAAGGGGTAGGACTTTTAATATCCTCACTGTACATATTTACATATTATACATTTTAGTTGTTACGAAAATCTCTATTTTGGTATTTTTGTCCACATATCGACGCACTTTGTGGGGTGTCACCTTGTTTAGATGCCGGAACTATTTATTTAATTTCTACCTGTCGGTATTCTACAGGCGTTAGACCGTCTTTTTTCCACGCAATGCCTGTGAACCTTTTCACTTAGCTGATACCGTGTAGGTTTATAAAGGTTTAATTTTGTTGATTTTGTAAACGATTTATTTGGTCGAGCACTAAAAAACTTAATTTTGCATCAAAATACTTAAGAATCTTCCATGTTTATTATAGATCTTTATCAAAAAACATAGAAACGAAAAAATTATTCAATTGCCGTACTCCTTCCCGTAGAAATTCTCTCTGCCCCCACGCTTTTAGCGATTTTCATTTGGCCAAAGCTAGTCTGGACGCGAAACACTTGTATCTGTAAATGTTTGCCAACTTTTTGTTGCTCAAGAATTTTTTAAACATGATATAGTCGGCTGACAATGTGGCACCGATTGTTTCCAAGTCTGTACATGGCTTAAGAACAGACCAAGTTGCGCAGTTAAGGCCAACATTTGAAAGCCATATCACATAACATATAAATATTACTTAAAAAAGTTTTTTTTCTTTTTTAAGTAAGTGAATCACCCCTCACCACAATCGTACAAATACTTTTTTCTTCTCGTGTGCGCAAATGTGTTACTTTGCGCACGCAGTAGGAAAAAGGGCTATGATCTACTTGATTTAATAATAAAATGGCTCTTTGTTTTTTCTTAATTATCTGTTTTTGTATCGATATACAAAACAAAGGGTTTTAAAATATTAAAAATTCTCAATTTGTAGTTATTTTATTTTTTTAAACTAACCTCTTTCCTAAACCTTTTTAGGTAGATGGCGATACAGACACTGCGCCAGTTCAAGAAGACTTTAAAAATGTTGTTAAAGAGCATATTGAATACATGATTTTAAATACACAACAATCTCAACCCACTGCACAAGTAGAAGGATATCAAAATGGACATATACCAACTACTAACGGATATATTCCTAATGGGGTGGAAAAAATAGTAAGTTATATAATATGTGTTTTCCTACCCTCAGGTAGACAATAGCTATTTACGTTACTAGACCGGAAAATGGTATTTTACGGGTTGACGAAAAACATTTACAGGGCGAGCCGTAGGCGAGTCCTGTAGTTTTGAGGAGACCCGTAAAATTATTTCCGGTCGAGTATCGTACATAATTTTTTTTTAATTGACCGGAAAAACTGTGTAAATTTTTAGTGTTATATTTAAACGACAATAAGGACACTGCTTCAATTATTTCATCTGGATTTTCCATGTCTGACTCCATTTTGGCAAAATGATGCTTTCTTTACTTTACAATATCTTGAACTGTCAAATAGTAACAATTGAACTCTGACAATTTTTGTCATGGCTAACAGGATTTTTGATATCAGGGACCGGAAAGTAAATGAGAGACCGGAAAGTAAACTAGGGACCGGAAAGTAAATTAGTCCTGTAAAATAGCATTTTCCGCTTAAAAATTGAGTGGAAAATTCAATTTTCCGGTCAATTAAAAAAAATATACGTTTTTGGTGCATCTTTTTTATTGTTTAATTTACTTGGCCTACTAAGTAATGACAACTTGCGGCTACAACTAAAAACAGTACATGTCCGATACCACACGCTGTCAATACCATACGTCTTTTCCCTAGCTTTAGTTTGGAGAAACGTCGTTTTCTACTTGCGACTGACACAATCATTGTCATTAGAATTCTTCTATCTATAATGTTCTTTTAAAATAAAAGTTTTTAATGGTGAACTATCTGTTTTAATTAAATTTTTGGTAATTTTATAGAAACCTGCGGCAACTTCGATTGTGATGAAATTTGGTATACGGGGGTTTTTGGGGTGCTGATCACGAATCTAAAAGAGTTTTTTGGCGAAAACGTTTCGTTTTTGAGAAATTCATCATCAGACTTTAAATTTTAAACTAATCCTATTTTTACTATATTCCCCTTCTTTTGCACGCAATTCTTAATTTAAAGCTAAAGTGTCACACAATATTTAATTTTCAACTTTTAAAACCCAATTTTTCTACGGTTTTTATATTAAATTGCATGACTTTACTTTGATAATGCCGCAACCATACATACACATTATGCTTCATGGCACCCTAGAATTGAAATTATTTAAAGAAAAGCTATTTAATTTATTGCAAAAATATTGTAAAATACATAGAAAAACGGGGTTTCAAAAGGTGAAAATTAAATATTGTGTGACACTTTAGCTTTAAATCAAGAATTTTGTGCAAAAAGAAGAGAGAATATAGTTAAAATAGGATTACCTAGTTTTAATATCAAGTCTGATAATAATTATCTCGAGTACGAAACGTTTTTGCCAAAAAATGCCTTTCAGATTCGTGATCAGCGCCCCAAAAATCCCCGAATACCAAATTTAATCAAAATTGAAGTTCCCCAGGTTTCTAGAAAATAACCAAATTTTTAAACAAGAACTTCGGTGTTTAAGTCAAATGACTATGTAATTATACAGATGTGGGATTTTTTTGCCTAAATTGGCGCCCTACCCGATCTTGGGCTGAATCGTTTGCTTTGCAGATTTACGCTTGAGCGGGCACTAAACGAGTGTTTTGACGTTAATTTAATAGTAAATAATTTTTATGAATAAAACAAATGATAAGTAAATAAAAAGGAAGAAAAAGAAGAATCCGTATTAGAGGCGACTTTCTAATTAAACTGTTTACCGGATAAAAATTGTTTTATATTAAATACAATATTTAAAATTTAAGTAACTAATTTACAAAGTTTGGAAAATACTATAAAAAAATAACTTACTAAAGTTCTATTATCAAAACAATGGTTAGATTGTTTAGCATCATATAACTTTTAGCACCATTTGAGTTCTTTAAATGATGCCTTAAGTTTTAAGTCAAGTAATCAGCCTTTTTTAATATTCTAGAATTAAGGGTGTTTTAATTTTAATTACCATGTTACCAAAATATTTAGATGAATTTAATTGAAAAAAATTTCTAGCCCATCTTACCAATGGGGATGCAACTTTACACGATCTAGAAGACGATTCAGTTAGTACCATCAACACTATTAGCAAGCATGTAGGAAATGGTATAGCAAATGGCTATGCCCATTTGGGTAACAGCAAAACTCCTGTAACAGCTCAAATGGCCAATGGTGTAGCAAATTTAGCAAATGGTATATCGAAATTAGCAAATGGCCATACAAAAACCCACATATTGGTAATGCGAGCAGAAATATTGCTGTTTTTACTAGTATAGACAATGGACAAAAAAATGGTGCTTATAATGCGGTTAATTATATGGACAGTCATATTTAAAAACCAAATAAACCGGAGGTGATAAATAAGGATTAGGGCTGTGATCGGGATTTTGCATTGTGTCTTGCGCTGGTCGCATACATACAATAGATGGTTGAGTTAATTAACTTTATTAAATACATGAAGTTTTGTATTGAGTGGTGCACTAGTTAAAAATACTATAATCAGTATAAATTTTATTATAAACAGTATTTTTTTACACTTTAGCTGTAATATGGAAAATAAATGAACCAATCAATATAGGTATATATTTTTATTGTACATATTTAGGTGTTTTCGTAAAAATTCGAGAAAATTGATATACATTTTTAATGGCATTAATAATTATTCAGTGCATTACGTAAAAGGTATATTATTTCTTGGGTTTTATAAAAATTATAATATGTTATTATTTCTTAGTTCTAATATTTTAATGTAATACTAATTGCATGTGTAGTATTAATAATAAGTACCTGCTAAATGAAAAAAAATCTGCTGTATGATAACACCACAGAACAACTTGTTTGAATTTGTTGGTTTAATTGACGATGTTACGTTTAATTTATAAAAAAATATTAAGATTTCTATCAAGTTAACTGGCTTTACATTAGTGATGTCATTATTTTTAAAATAAAAAGATGTAAGCTACTCTATTGGAACTTATAATTGCTATTAAAATGGGTCAAAATATAAAACACTCTGTACTTTATGTAAAATTGCACCCAGTATTCAAAAAATTTAGTTGTGAACACCGGCGTAACTACGAGGGGTCCTGGGAGGGCCAATCCCCCTAGGTGTTGCCAGCCCCCCAAAATACGTGCCTATATGGTATATGTGTACATATAACGTATTAACAGCGTCTGGGTCCCTCCCAGGGTGTTGCCAGGCCCCCTAGGTCCCCTCCAGGTTCAATGGCTAGTTACGCCTATGGTTGTGAGCACTAGTTTGACATTAGAAATTATCCATTGCTAAGGGAAAAATGATCTATTGGACAGTTTGGTTGGTTTTATATATACAGGTGAGTGTCCTTTTAAAAGATCTCGAAAACTACTAATAATGAAAACAAAATCATAACATTTTTAAATTTTGTCCGTAAATTTAAGCCATGTCAGTGTAAATAGAAAAAGTGTAAATAAAAAAAACTTCTTAATAGAAAGGTGTAATCCGATATTTAATGTAGTAGTCCGTTTTTGAGCTACGACATAAATTTGCATTTTCTAAAATTAAAACCATAGTTGGCAATGACCTTTTTAAAAACCTTTTTTAAGCTTTTTAACGATGTATAATAAGATATACTTTA
Organism: Listronotus bonariensis; assembly: GCA_014170235.1. Classification (NCBI taxonomy): domain Eukaryota; kingdom Metazoa; phylum Arthropoda; class Insecta; order Coleoptera; family Curculionidae; genus Listronotus; species Listronotus bonariensis. The sequence goes on from JACEGR010004304.1 coordinate 75,914, forward strand.
AACACTTAGTTTAATTTAAAGCACTTATAAAAACTTTAATTTTTTTCTATTTTTAAAAAAGTGTGTGTGTCTCCAATTATTAAAAACTTATTTATAAAAATGCTTTTCTTTAATCATTAGATTTAAAAAATTACAGTACTGGATAAGAGGAATAGAAAATGTATTGTCAATTAAACTAGTTCAATTGTTTAGGGCATAAAAATAAATTAAACAAATAACTAAGTCCAAAACTACGTTATTTTTTTATTTAAAGTCCATCTTAGTAAACATCATTCAAAAGCTTATAAAAAGGCCTTTTTATAAATTCATAGTTAACTAAACTTTCCATTAAAAAAATGTAAGTTTATATCGTAGCTCAAAAGCGGAGTCCTACAGTAAACATCGGATTTTAAGTTTTCTATTTACACTTTATTTTTTTATTTTAAATAATAACGGTTTTTTTTTCAAAATATCTAGTACATGATTTCTTTGAACGAAACAGAAAGATTTAAACTATGCTTTAAAAACCACAATTATTTCTCCATTTAACCATCTCTGTTGCTGCAGCGGTTTTTGAAATCCCTGTACTAAACATGGAAAAAATACTCACCCTGTATGTGTATTATTTGCCCTTTAGAAATCGGCACAAATTGTAAAAATAAATATCATAGTGAAATATATATATTTTTTCAGTGGGGTATTTATATTCAGGGTGTTACAGAATCTTGTTAAGAAAATTTAATGGCAGATATTAGAGGAACTTTTAAGTGATAACGTTTTAATTGCGTTTCTATATTTTGTTTTTTGATTTCGACGGTTTAGTTTTGAGATACCATCACGTTTTTTATCACGGCTATTTTGCTTATCATCACCGTATAAAGAAACTTTTTGTTCTAAAAGTGCCTGGTAGCATATTATATAATATTCTATAAAAATACTATATTTTTATGTCAATCTATTAACTGCTTGACTGAAAGGGTTACTGGCTTTACAAAATATCATTTATCTATTTACATTACATTTTTTGCATCTTAAATGTAAAAAAAAACTTTCTTTTTAAATGTGCTAAAAAACTAAATTGCCACAATTGCAAAATATTTTTTTCTTTTTATGTTGATATTAAACAGAATCTAAAAATATTTTAAAATAAAAAATAACGACTTTAAAAAATGTAATTTTTTTATTTTTTTAGGTCTACCTTACAAAATAAACAAAATAGAGTAGTAATTAAAAGTGCATTGAACCATTAAATGATCTACAACTTTACCCATTTAACCATCTATCGCTTACATACTTTACCTTTAATTTCAAACGCACTGTATTTATAAATACCTAAATATAAAAATAACATAGCTAAATAAATTTTTTCAATAATAAATGTTATTAACAGATGGTTTCTTTTTGTAAAATTGTTATTTGTTTTTAGTCAAACTTTAAGTTTCATAATGTTTTTATAATAATTTGTGATTTCTAAAAGTTTTTGTTAACCAGTATGTATAACCTGTATTTTAATATATGTAATTTACACTAAAAGAGGCCAAATAGGTAATTTTTTATGTACTAAAAATATATTTTTACGATAGTCTAAAATAAATTATTAAAGAGTTTATTTTTCATTATTATAATAAAATTGGTGTATGAAGTTAAAAGAGTGCCTTATTAACAAATAAAGAAAAGAAAAACAATATAATTAGATATTATTTATAATATTATGCATATTTGCTATCATACCCAAAAGAAAATTAAGATGGTTTTTAGGGTTCAATATTGATCACTTTAAAACAAATTTAGGTAATATAATATATGAATTTAATAAAAATGTGTATTTGTTAAAAATCATTAAATATACATACATACATACCATAAATGGTATGTATATTATGCTAATATTTAAAAACTATACTTTAAATAAACACAAAAAAAATTTTAGAAAAAACTATAAATTTTTGGTTTAGTTAAAATTAACGTAAAAATTAGAAAACATGTTTTAAATTAAAAAAAAAAACCTAAACTATTCCCGGTAGATATTTAAAAATGAAAAGGAATTAATGATAGCAAATATTCATTGTTTTGCATAAACTTAATTAATTAAAGTATGTTGTATAGATTTTTCTAGTATAAACATGCATATATTAATAATATTTTAACGTAGGGTTTTGTATTTATAAGATGTAGATTACTAAATATTTTTGTATCGTCTGATTACAAATAAATGTTTTATACACTGTTAGTTCTATACCAAAAAATAATTAAAACCATTCCTATTTAACACAAATACATTTTTTTATCGATCAGATATAAAAACCGACTGCAGGGTGATTCTTACCCCATAAGCATAAACTTGGAGATTTAATTATTGCTAAGGCTAAAAATTACCAATAATGAGTTAGATATTTTTAAGGACAGGGAAAAGATTTTTTAATACCATTAAATGCACGTAAATTTGATAAATTAAAGGTGTATTTAGGTTTTTTGACCAGTCCTAAAGCCTTTAAAAAAGGTAAAAAGTAAAAAAAATAGTAAAATAAAACCCATTAAAAGATGTAGAGAAAACAATAAAAAGAAAAGGAAAAATAAATTACGGGCGATATGCGGTCGAGAAGTGGGAGAGGGTGAGTTTTTAAGGGTATAAAATGATTATCTCGATTTTCGGCTAAACTATGGAAATGCATTTTTGAGAAAATTTACGGTAATTAAGTATACTTATTTACACCATCGGAAAAAAAAGATTTAAACGAACAAATAGTCCGGCGACTTTCTGGTAATGTCTATACAGGATGATTCAAAAAATGATCACAAAACTTAAGGGAGTGATTCTACTTGACAAAATAAGAGTAAAGCTTCATATAATTTTTTTCCAAAATGTCATTTGTTTTCGAGTTACAAGCCGTCAAAGTTCAATTTTTATTTTGGTTTTTGGCCATATATTGCATTTATTTTTTAACCAATCCAGTTGATATTTGGCACACAAATCAAACTTTGCAGATTCTAAAATTTTAAGATAAAAGTACTTTTTTAAATACCGCCAGAAGGCACTTTACCTAAAACTTAAAATTTATTAACATCATAACTTTTTATTTTGACACATATCGCAAAGCTGGGGACGCCATTTTATAGAGAATCAAAAACCCTAAAAATAAGGTACTCTTTATTAAAGTCGATAAACCTCACCGTTTAGGCACGAATAGACATCAAAGTTTTCATCAATTTCAATCAAATTACCTACATACATTAAAAAATAAAAGTTTTTTTTTTAATATTTAACACACCGTAGTTCAAAAACTAAGACGTTTAGAACATATGTTTATATAAAGTTTTTTTCTTATTTTCTGTTGTAGAATCGCCCGGTAAAGTTTGTCGGTTAAGTTACTGAAAACCCTGTATGTATGTAGGTAATTTGATTGAAATTGATGAAAACTTTGATGTCTATTGGTGCCTAAAGGGTGAGGTTTATCGACTTTAATAAAGAGAACCTTATTTTTGAGTATTTGATTGTTTATAAAATGGTGCCCCCAGCTTTGCAATATCTGTCAAAATAAAAAGTTATGATGTAAATAAATTTTAAGTTTTAGGTAAAGTGCCTCTGGCGGTATTTAAAAAAGTAATTTTGTCTTAAAATTTGCAAGGCTCGATTTGTGTGCCAAATATCAACTGGATTGGTTAAAAAATAAATGCAATATGGCGAGAAAACCAAAATAAAAATTGAACTTTGACGGCTTGTAACTCGAAAACAAATTACATTTTGAAAAAAAATTATATGAAGCTCTACCCATATTTTGTCAAGTAGAATCATCCCCTTTCGTGATCGATTTTTGAATTATCCTGTATTTGGATACGTTAATTTCGGATTGAAAATATAATATATTTTTTTAATATTAAGTCAAAATAATATGTTAAAATAAATATTTTTAATCCAGAAAATTACAGTATATTTGGGGTATCTACATAAAAATGAGTTTTTATCAAATTTCGTAAAAAAATGTTTTTTTTTTTGTAAAAGATATTTTAAAAATTTGAATTTTTCACATAAATTTTTAGGTTATGTGAAGAAAGTGTAAATTTAAAAAAATAGTAATCTTTTTATTGCCTACAATTTTGCCAGATAACTTTTTTCGTAGGATTTTGCCGAAAATCAATAAAAACCGTTTTACCTTTAAAACATCGCTCCCTTCCCCCTTCTCGACCTAAGAACGCCCGTAATTTATTTTTCCATTGATTTTTGGTATATTTTCTTCTTTTGACAATGGGTTTTATCTTACTAGAATTTTTTTGATTTTAAACATTATCGACCCTGGTCTATTTCTAATATCTTTCTGAAGTTAAATCCGTAATTTTTAAAATACACGTGCTTCTTCAAAATCTTTTTGGACAATTTTTAACAGTGCATGGAAAAGAAGCGGTCAAAGTTCTTCTGTCTGTTCTCTTCTTGCTAGCGTTTAACATATTAAAATTCAATTTCATTTACGTATTAAGCTGGTCGGACGTGGATAATAGTTAAGCTCGCCTAATCACAAGTTTGAACATGTACATTGACCAATCCGAGCTGAAGTCCAATTTCTGAGGCTACATAAATGCGATTTCTGAATTTTCTTCTTTGTTAACTTTGGTAACATACTTAAAATCATCATACAATGCTGTGAAGATTAGGTATACCAAATTATTTTTAAAAACGAAAAATACTTTTTTCTTTATTAGTAATTATTATACGTTCTTTATTATTAATTTAAATAATTGGTTAGTTTAAGTTTGTTATTTCCCTTACCCAAAATTATTTAGTAATATTTTTATTGTATCAGTCACTCTTTGTGCAATAGCAATAAGTTCCCCAGTACCCAAGTTCATGGGTATGGGTTAAGAATTACCGTGTTTTTATAAAGAATTGCTTAGCTGTGCTATTTTACTGATCGAATATGTGTTCTTATTATTACATGTGATTTAATTTAACTGTTGGTACTTAATTATTATTTAAATAAAAGAAAACAAAAAAGAAGATTTGTTTTTTAGATTAATATAACCATCAACCTTTTAATTAGTAGTTACCGGTGCAGTGAGAAATCCAACGCTCTAATAATCTCGACAAATGGAAATCGAAATGTAAAAATAAATTTATTTTGGTCTTAAATTAACTAAATTAGTTAAAGAAAAATGGTAATATTTAGGCAAGGCCGTTCCTAGGGTAAATTGCACCGTGGTGAAAAAAGGCCCCCTTTTTAATTACACTGTTTTTAATTCCAAAAGTTTATTTCCCAAATATCGCCCTTTATTTCAAAAATGTCCGCCCTTATTTCACAAGTTTCCACCCCGCAGCGTTGCGCCCTGGTGCCTTGCACCACTTGCACCACCCGGTTGGCACAGCCCTGCATTTTTTGTCTATTTTCACCTAAAGCGAAGAGTCAATCTCTTAACAAAAAAAAGGTCCTGACCTTTGAAATTGCGCCCCTGAATTAGCACCAAACCATAATAAAAAGTGTGTGTGTTTTATTTATAATTTGGATTTACCCACAAACCCAACATCTAATGCTGCGTCCAGACTTGCAACAATTCACCGCACCGAATAGCGCGCCACATATCCCCACATAGCGCGGACGTGGACGTGGACGAAATTTACGCCTTCCAAGGGCTTTGGGAATAATTCCGCTGTGATTCAGAGCTTATCGGTTTTTGCATCAAAGGAGCGCGCAATGTTTTGTTTGGACTAATGTTTGGCAAATTGTTGCAAGTCTGGACGCAGCTTAAGACCAGCATAGTATTTGCTTTGTACCTTGAATTTGTGTCTCTCCCGATCAGGCGCTAAAACGGTCGCTACACGGCTTCACGCCAGATCCGGCACTGATTCTGCATTTATAAATTATGTTTTTTTGTCACTAAAAATTATTTTATTGAAACGTAGAATTATATTATTTTAAACAAAAGATTTTTTAAAATTTATTAATAAAACAGAATAAATACTGTGGATGCTTAGTAAAACATGTTGCGTAGTGCACGTAACTGGCAAAAAAGAGGGTCTGCTACCACCAGCAATACTTTACAATCTTCACATGAAAAGCATTTTTAGGCATTCTAGGGGAGAGGGTAGTTACCCCACTCCTTCCTCCCTATCTAGATTTTTTTAATAAGTCTTAGATTTTAAATTTAAACCACAAATAGAAAAAAAAGTTTTTCTGGCCACACAGAAAATTATTTCACGATTTTTAATTATTACGAATGATTTTTTACGAGGTATTGAAATCTGTACAGGACGTTTTTGAAGGGTGATAATTGAGTTTTCATAAACATTGTTGAACGGCTTTAAACGAAATATTTACACTCTTGTTGCACGGATAAAATATTATTAAGGTTTTTTGTTCTGATCTAAGTTTCTTTATAAAAAATATAAGATTTAAGATATACAGTTTTGTTTAAAGCATGCCATGTTAACAGATATCATGTGGCACATATTTTGGTGCGTGTGCAACTGGATCAAAAGATTGTAATAGCTAAAATTCTATAAAGTATACGTTTCTGTACTATATGTTATACATTTAAACTAAACATTAATAAAAATATAAATACATGTAATTTTAAAAATATACACATATTAAGCATTAAAAATAATATTATAACAAATAGCTAGCTAAATCAAAAAAGAAAAACATTTTTATTGATAGTATTTAAAACAAAACAATCTCCGTTTTTTTCCAAACACAAGGGTACTGCGCATACACTACACACCAATAGTTTAGTGCTACGTGGTGCACATCTTCTTCTAGATTATATCACTGGTTTGTGATCCAAAGAAAATAATCTTACTTCACAGGTATTTTTTTTTACTTTGTTGATTACCTTTCTCAACAGTATTCAACATACTTCTCCTAGATTTGATTTAACTAGTAGCAAGGGCACTAAACCGTTATTAACTTTTTGCAAAAATTCTTCCCAAAAAGAGTTGGTAATTTTTGGTAATCAAACTCTTGCATTGTGGCACAAATTTCAAATCTTTTTTAATTTTTATAAGGTTTCAAAGGAAAAGGAAAAAATGCATATTTTATTTAAAAATATATGATCATGTCAGGGGCGGTCATAGAGGGGGATCTTGGGGGCCATGCCCCCCTCCTTTAATGCTACATCCTTTGTATTTCAATTTGTATTTAGTTAGATTGTCTCTTTTCTTTTTCAATTGTATTTAGTTAGATTGTCTCTTTTCTTTACATTGCCTATGTGTTATATTATTTAACTGAACCTATATATACATATATCCTTGATAGTACCATTTAATCATCAATACTTTTTCTTCAGTAGTATAACTCATGGTTAATCTTTTCGCGCTACAATTTTTTGATAATAATAAAGCACTAAATTTGAAAATGATGACGTTATGTCACGATAACTGGTTTTTTTTATTGTTGTTCATAAATATGAGGCGATAATAATGTAATAATTTTTAAAAATATATTAGCATCTAACTAGCAGACGGGTTAACCGAAAAATCTAAAGTTTTTACCATGGACGTAGATTTGCATGCTCTTCAATAAACTTCAATAGAATTTTTCTCTATAATTGATAAAATGTTCTTTGGGCATATGGCTCATCAATGACTGTAAAAATAAATAAATAAATAATAACCTGTAAGAATTCGGCTACTATGGTTTGGTTGTTTAAAAATTACGGATTTTTGCTAATATAATAATAACATAAGTTTAAATAACACACAAGAAACAACTACTTTTATTATTTTCTTCCATACATGGATAACTTGACTTATCTTCTTACCAATGTATTTAAATATTTTGACATAAAAATAGCAAAAAACAAATCAAAACTGTCTCTCAAATTTTTACTAAAACTAAAACCCCACTCAAGCTAAATGAGAATTCTAATGTTGTATATAAAATACCGTGTCTCAACTGTAATTTGGTGTACATAGGCCAAACTTCGAGACAATTAAAAGGTAGAATTACTTCCCATAAAAGTGATTGTAACCGTAATATAAGAACAAGTACACTGTCTGAGCACGTTATGGACAAAAACCACCTTATGACTTGGAATGGAGTGGAGATTTTGGATAGAGTTACCTCTTATCATAAACGTATTTTCACAGAAATGGTTCACATACACCAAGAACCTTTAGCCATGAATAAGAGGAGCGATATCCAAAACCTTAGTTCCATCTATACATATTTACTGAAGCTGGAGAGAGAAAAGTTTTTATCACTTCTGGATGCACCTGCACCAGATGAATAACACCCTTCTATTGTTAACAATTCACTATATTGTTTCAAGTTCTCTGTTTTTCTTTTTTTCTTTCTTCACAGCTCAAACATCGGGTCTTGGATTGATGTTTACTTAATAGTGCTTATACAGCAACCTTAACTTTTGTTTTTTATTTGTTTTTGTACTAAAAACCATCTTTTCTTATAAAATAAATTCCAATACCGTCTTTTCACTTGGCACACAGGGTGGCAGTGTGTGGCGATTGAAACGACGTGCACGATGTTAAAAATCGTCCATTGGATACTCTGGCAACAAACAAAAGAACTAACCTAAATGAATTAATAATTATTGATTCATTCATATAAGTTCAATGAACCATTTTTCCAAGACCTCCCTCTAGCATAATCATATATTGAGGTACTTTGTCAAAGACTCCCTCTAGGAAGATATATATTAAGATCAATGTATCGGTATGGTTGGTAGTGTTCCCTCATCGGATTACCTGGTGCACCAATGGTAATCGAGTGAACTAAACAAAGATAGAACCACTTTCACATAAAGTAAAAAAGAATGAAGATACTCTCAACTGATCCGGTTGACGTTGGTGCGACATGTGGTATGAAATGGAACACAATAGTGCTAAGACTTCGCTTTCTCTCTCACACATAACAGGCTTTTCTGTCTCCCTTAAAATTTAAATCAAAAAAACATTGTTCCTTTTACCGTTTCTTTTTTCAAGTCGTGTAAGTTTTTTTATTTTTTCTTTTTTCTTCAATAATTCCACAAAATGGAGAAGTAAATTAATACGAGAAAGATTTTACACATTAAATGTAACAAATACAATTAAGCAACCATTAAAATAGACTGTGTGAGCGGGAGATGAGTCCGATTCAGATAAGAATTTCCTGTTTCTATTAGAAAACCGATAGGGTGAGTAGAATCATAAATTTAGTCTTAAAAACCACTAATGGTTTTTTTGTTCTTTTAAATTATTGTAGATGTCTTGAGGAAGAGTTGAATATATCTCGAAAGCTTGACAAATGAAAAAGTGACTTACTTAACCTAGGCCGTAAACAGGACCGCATCCCCACTAAATTTAGGATATATATATATATATATATATATATATATATATATATATATATATATATATATATATATATATATATATATGAAACAGGGCGAATAGGGATGTTGTTTATTCGAATATGGGATTTAGCAACCACAGCTGAAAATGAACTAGCATATTGTAACAGAAGGACTTATCTCCTATTACCTGTTATCATGACATAGACAGTAGCTAGAACTCTAGAAAATTTAGTGATAGCGCGGCACCTGGCAAACCAATGTATATGTAACGGTACAGCAAAGTTAAAAGAATTAAAGATATAATTTGACGAAAGCACAGTAGTAGGAAGGTCTTGTAGAATAAAAATTAGTTAAGGTTAGTTTATTTCAATATTCACTTACCTAGGTTCTACGTCGCTCACTTGGACTGCTTTGACCTCATAGCACGACACTGCCACACAAAGTGTCACCAACTTTTTGACTTCTAAAATTACTTTATCAGTATTAGTGCAGGATAGTTTTGTTTAATTTAAATAAAAGAAATATCTTGATTAATTACAACTTAATTTATTATAAAAAAAATGGATATGGTTAATATAAAAAAAAGAATAAAATAGTTATAATTAATTAACAATAAGGTAAAAGGTAGATATAACATAAGGTAAAATAAGTAATAATAAAAAGAAAAAAAAATAAGAAATAAAAATAAAAACTAAAATTAAAGCAGAAGAGACCAGAACTTTCCATTTTGAAAATAAGGCCAGATTCAAGTAATGAATTGAAATTAAAGAACTAGGATAGACACTTTTAAAATATAGAGAGAGCTTAGAAAATCAACTGCAACTAATAAAAGATTGATTTTCTTAATTTAAGCTAAATTTTAATGTGCTCCTTGGAAAGGGCCGTCCCTCAAGGGCCATCCCCAATATTATTATACAAATTACTTGACATCCAGAAAAGGTTCCAATTAAACAATAAACCCACCCTAATTTGAACAGAGAACACAATATTTTTAATAAATTCTCTGTACCCACTTAGTCATATAAACCAAAGGACCAATCGGAGGAACTTTATGGTTCTCCAAGTACCACCCCTTTATAATACATGACAGCTTTAAAGCCGATTCCCACCTAGGGGTTTTACCCTGGGGTTTTCACTTCGGGTAAAAAGTCTTTGACTTTCGACGATTCACACTGCGAGTCATGGGTAAGGGGATAAAACTTCTACGTTTTCACCCGCCAAATTAGAACTGGTTCTAATTTTCTCCTATGGGTAACGACTTTCTGACGAAATTCCCTAACGGTTGGTACTACCAAAATTTGCCACTTTGATTCAAATATGCGTGGATATGATTTTACCCGTGTCTTTGAAAAAACCCCACAAAAAACAATCAGCTGATGTCGGACGACTCATGCGTCGCGGGTGAACACCCCTAAGTGGGAATCGGCTTTTAAGCTCAATTTTATTGGCTGAGGTGGTAACGAAATAAGGGTAGTCTGTTGTGTAGTTTGAGTTTAAAGTTATAGATGGCGTTACATTCCTGGTTTTAGAATAAAATAAGAATTTCCCTTTAAAATTGCAATAAACAAAACTTTTATTTAAAAAAAACTGGTGAGTCCGACCTTAGTCTTTAATATTTATGATATCGACATAAAAATATAAACAAAAATGAACCTGGACTTCAATTTTAAGAGAAACACATTCCTAGGTCTACGATATGTAGTTAGATTAGATTAGATTAGATTAGATTGGGAGGTGGATTGCATATCCTCTAGCACTGCAACCTGCTCAGGTTTATTGTGTGTCCTCCGTCCATAGGTTAGAGCACGCTATCCAAGCCGGTCTGTTTAATCAGACTCCACAAGCTTGAAACTGGCCCCTTGGTATATTTTGCCGCTTTAGGTTTTTCTTCACCCAGCCTTGCAAACCGCAGACGACAAAGGGCTTCGCAGTAGCACCATACGTGTTCTGCGGTTTCTTCCTCCTCCTGGCAGAACCTACATAGGTTTTCTTCTGCCAGGCCCATAGTTTCCAGGTGTTTATTCAGTCTGCAATGACCTGTCAGTTGACCCACTATTATTCTTACTGCCTTCCGGTTATAATTCAGAAGGTCTTTTGTAAATTCTGGCGAGTAAGCCTTGATGAACACTTTCGCCTGACGCTGTCCTGGTGTTCTCATCCACCAGTCTTGTGATTCCCTCATAATCCATGATCTAATGGATGACCTTACCTGGCATGATGGAATACCACAGTAGGGCTGGGGACCTACCATTGTCCTGCCAGCCCCTCCTTTGCCAATTTATCAGCTTCTTCATTGCCTTCGTGGCCTTCGTGTCCTGGTACCCAGGCAATGGTTAGCTTGTTGGACGCACCCACCTCTTCCAGGGCAATTACGCAGTCCCGCACCAGCTTGGAGCTGATTTTGCATGAACTGAGTGCCCTGATGGCTGCCTGGCTGTCCGAATAGATTACTATGGTTTTATCCTCATAGCTCCTTCTGATGATTTCCCTAGCACATTGTTCTATGGCTACAATTTCGGCCTGGAACACAGTAGGGTATTGTCCGAGACCCAAGTTTATTTTCGTCCTTGGTTTGTCCCCATATATACCTGCTCCAACTCCTTGGTCTGTTTTGGAGCCGTCTGTATACCAGATTAGGTCGGCTTTAATGGGAGGCCCTGCCACCCAGTCCTTTCTGTCTGGTATTAAAGTTTGAAAACCTTTGTTTAGCCAGTAGCTTGGTACCATTTTGTCTGAAGGCATCTCACACACTGAGTTGACTTCTTGGTCCTCCTTGAATCTCCATTGTATGGCCCTTTCCTGTCTTATGATAGGACTCTGGCCTTGTTTGAGACGGTATTGTACCGCTTTCACTTCACCCTGTATGTAGATGTGAAGTGGCGGTAGATTGAGCAGCACTTCCAGTGCTGCAGTAGGGGTTGATTTCATGGCCCCCGTAATACATAGACAAGCGAGTCTCTGTATACTTTGTAATTGCCTTATTGCCGTCTTTTGTAGCGTCTTTGCACCCCAGGCAATTAACCCGTAGGTTATCATTGGTCTGACGACCATTTTGTATAACCAAAGGTTCATCTTCGGACTGAGTCCCCAATTCTTTCCGCAAAGTCTTCGGCATCTACCCAGGGTAGTTCTTGCCTTCTGAGTGACTTTGCTTAAGTGTGGTCCCCAGGTTAGTTTTTGGTCAAAGATGACTCCTAGATATTTAACCTCTTTTGAAAAGGGGATTTCCACTCCGTTGAGCCTGGAAGGTCTTAGTCCTTCAAGCGCTCTTCTTTTTGTGAAAGGGACTGTTATTGTTTTATGAGGGTTGACTGAGAGTCCCTCCTGTTTGCACCATTTGTCAACGATGTCTACGGCGTTCTGCATTCTGCCTGATATGTGCTCTAGGTGACCCCATTGACTACAATGACGAGGTCATCAGCATAACCCAGGCAGTTGTACCTTTCACCAGTCAATTTGTCGAGAAGTTCATCTACCAGGACTGCCCAATATAATGGCGATAGAACGCCTCCTTGTGGACAGCCCCTCCCCACTTTAGCCTCCATTGTTACTGTGCCTAAGGTGGATCTTATGACCCTGTTTCTCAGGCTGGCTTCGATCCAGTTGCAGATCGTGTCGGGGATTCCTTTTTTCCTTAGCGCGTTCATTAGTGAGAAAGTTGGTACGTTGTTGAACGCGCCTTCTATATCCAAGAATGTTGCCAACGCCACCTCTTTGTCGTCAATCGACTTTGCCAGGAGTCTGTTTAGATCGTCTAGTGCTAGATCCACAGACATTCCTGGTTGGTATGCGTATTGGCGCTTGTTCAGAGGATTCCTATGAAGGGTGCTTCCTCTGATGTATCTATCCACTATTTTTTCCAATGCTTTCAGCAGGAATGAGGATAAACTGATTGGTCTGTATGACTTAGGCGTCCTTTCTAGGGATTTGCCTACCTTGGGTAGGTAGATCACCCTTGCCTTCTGCCATAATTTGGGTATGTAGCCCCAGGCTACACATGCTCTGAAGATTGTGCATAAGTGTGGCATTAGGATGTCCTGCCCTTTTTGCAACAACACTGGAAAGATTCCATCCAGGCCTGGCGATTTGAACGGCTGGAATTCGCCTAAGGCCCATCTGATGGAATTGTAGCTTACCACCTCAGCTGCTTTTTTCCAATCCACTTTCTTCGGGCGTTTTGGCCTATCAGTGGGTTGGGTTAGCCTTGTTGAGTTGGTGAT
>JACEGR010004305.1:0-89390 GCA_014170235.1 Listronotus bonariensis
ACTTGCCACCTAAACGTCGATTTTTAGTTCTCCATTTACTTGTGTTAGTTTTTCTTGTTTTGTTTTTGTATTTTAATGTATTTTCTGGCGTGTACCCAAATAACTACCATCAATTAACAAATCCGCCGAACCAATACAGAACATATCTTTAATAAAGCACATTGAAAAATAAAATTGACAACCGTCAGCCAGGGACATAACGTTGGATCTCAAATCGAAAATCGCCATCATATAACTGAGCAAAAGTCATAATGTAAATATTTTATTTGTTTTTAAACTAGCTATTAAAAACAAAGACAGGAAAAATTATCTGCACGTCTATGCTTCATAAAGAAGATGCATGTACAGCACTTTTGCTGTTTCCGATTTCGATTACTTTCATGAGCTATGATAGCATATGACGCTAAATTGATTGACTTCGCGGCTATATCTATTAAGAATTCGTAAAACTTACATTAGTTTTTTTCCGAGAGTGCGATGTATTACCAATAACTAAAATTTTATTACTTTGGCATGTGTATTACCCGTAATAATTTATTATTAATATCAGACACTTGACACTGTTTAATTGATAACAAAAAGAAATACTTACATTTTTGCTCATCAATGATATATAAAAAAATAAGGTTCTGAAGAAAAGTCTGATCCAGTATTCATGGAATAGGCCTACGCTCAAGTCAAAATCAAATTCAAGCACTGCGGCCATTTCCGTTTTAAGAACAACAGACAGGACTAAAGTTACGATACACGAGACATATCAGTTGAAAACCGAATTGTGCCAATAATACAATATGAAGCGCATAAACATAATTTAAATTATCTGTATATTATCAGAGGTTGAAAAATTTCTCAGGGCAATTAAATAAGATTAGAAAAGTACTTAACGTAGGTACCTACATTAAATATTCAACTTGTTGAGATTTTAACCATGCTATATTTTTTAGTTATATATACATATGTATAATATATTTTTTTTCTTTTAATAACAAACAATATCAGTGCATGCATGTTCACTGACACATCTTAATTTGACCATTGATATTAATGTTTTTTCATATATATATCACAAGGCCTATAAATTTAATCAATTACACTACCCAGCATATTTTAAGCAAGATTTTTCTTGGAAAATATTTGAATGCACAATTACTTAATTAAAATCGAAGGTTTTTATTTTTAAAACCAAAATTTTTTTTTTTAAATTATTGTCCAGTGAAACTATTTGCCCAGCCAATCTCCAATAAATTTGTAGGTCGAGTGGTATACGGCTAGATTATTTCCTGAAAAACTTTCATTAAAGCCAACAACACCGTAACAACACAGAATTTTACTGATAATAACGTTTGACATTTTTATTCAATTTTGACAAATAATTTGGATGACAAAAATTTATTCGTATAAATATTATATTATAATGGTAGGGAAGCCCAAGGTAGGATTTTGAAATTACTACTGCGCGTCAGAATAATATACCGGAGGATACCTTTGTACCCGATTAAATACCTCCACCAAATATGAACCCCGTATACAGGGGCGATCATAAAAACAAAATATATCCATCTGAAAAGATTGTGCGCGTCGATTAAGATAGGGTGAGTTAATTACATGATTAAGAGTGTATATTTCACTAATCTGACAATTTGAGAGTGACGTTAAGAAAGGGGGAGCTACAAAGTTGTAAAAAAACGTCATTTTGACATGCTCAAGCGTGGTTATTTTTTATTATTTTTGAAGAAAATAATTTAAGGAAAACAAAAAATATATAATTCAATACGATTTGAACGATTTCCACAATCCGAAATAATAAAAATATTTTTTTGACATACTTAAAAGTCTATAGCCGCTTAACGCCCCGATTGAAAAGGTATACATTATATAACATTTTTTTTTCTTCTTTTCGTCTAAGCTTTGCAACCCAACAGGTCTCTATGACGCTCAAGTAACTGCAAATTTAGCATCTTGGGTCCTCTACTATAAGAGAGAAAGTTTTGCTGACAAAATATTTATATTAATTTACATACATTACAACATTACTTTTTTACTTTAACCCAACTAAGTTTTAAAAATACCATCATGTTGGGTTTATCAAGGTAGTAGAAGGTAGTTTTGCCAGTAAAAAACAGGAGGTTGCTATAACATTTTGCCAGTGTAAAACACTCTAGTAAATAGTCGGAGGTGATTTCCCTAGTGGATTTAATTTTTCCGGAAAAATTCGGAAAAACGAGTTTTAAAGTAATTTGTTTTAACAAATAGCATAAGCCAAAATGGTTTTTAAAATCCGAGTCGGAGACGAGAATTCTTCCACTTTTGCGAATGCTTTACTTAGAAACGAGTATTCCAATTTTTCCACAGGAAAATTAGATGCACAAGGGATATTTGGTAAGATTATTTCCTTAATTAATGAAACATTTTATTTTAATACAACTTTTTTTTATTAAAACAATAAGAACAATAACTAATAAGAACAATATAACTTGCAAATTGTCAAACTTGCATGATTTTTTTGATTTGAGTTGACAGCTAAGTTGACAGTTGTTTAGTAATTTTTCTACTAAAAATTTATATTTGATATATCAATTCTCAATAGCGATTAGTCAAAATTAATAGGAAGGAAATAATCGCCCCTAAACAGCACATCTGGTCTAATTACTCATCTAAAAAAAAAAATATGCAAAAAATGGTGGTTTCTGACTGGTCTATTTTTTAATGAGGGAAATAATCATATTTATGAAACAATTTCATATCCAAAAGGTTTTTTTAATTCATTCTTTCCAAAAATGCATTGTATAAAAAGTCACTTGAATAGACTTATAAAGGTATGGGAGATCTCCATTGGTGACTGAGCAATATTACACAATATTTATTTAATTTGTAATGTTTTTAGTCTTAAAGTTAGTAAAAATGTAACTGCAAAAGCTTTGTTAAAATAGAACTGGCAACCTAGACAAGAGATGGAAAACTCTGGTCTAGACCAAAACAGTAATGACGTAGAGATCAGTTATAAAAGTAGTATAAAAGCCACAAGCGTCATACAAGTAAGGACGACAATCAACTATCGCTGTCTAAACGCGTCGTTTAGAGGCGTTTTTTCGTATTAATACGGTTTAAAACATTTTAAAACATTTGAATACCTATTTTTATCTAACTCTCATATTTATAATGTCATTTCAAATGCGGTTTGAACCACTCCGATGAATACGGTTAACACTACAAAATGATTTAAATGGTGCGCAAGCAACAAAAAGGAGAATAGTTAAAAGTAAGACAGAAGTGATGACCGCCTGACATTTTTATTATAGACGTTTAGTCTATTAATCAATTTTACTGATTTTATTTTTAATTTGTTAATGTTTACGTTTACCATATTTAAATAGGTAAGGTATTATTAATAGATGGCTATATCTGAAAAGTAATTAGTATTAAGATCCAAAATATCCAGTACTAAATATATCCTTAAAGTCCTTTTTAAGGTTTTAAGGTAATTGAATGTAGTGACTGCAATTTGTGAATATCTCTTTTGCTAAAATTGTGCATGGTAAATAAGAAGTCTAAAACCGGACAAATCCAATTTTTGGAACAACTAGACGATATAGGTTTAAAATTTTAATATAATGTAAGAGAGGCTCTTCTAAAATCACAAAAAAATTCTGTGTAATTGACACAGTCCAAAACAGTAATGACGTATTAATCAAATTTAACTAATTTTATTTTTAATTTGTTAATGTTTACGTTTAGCATATTTAAATAGGTAAAGGTATTATTAGCTGGCTATATCTGCAGCGTAATAAGTATTAGATAGAAAATATCGTGTACCAAATATTTCCTTAAAGTCCTTTTTAAGGTAATTGAATGTTGTGACTGTAATTTGTGAAACTCTCTTTTGCTAAAATTGTGCATGTTAAATGGGAAGTCTAGATGCTAAACCCGACAAATTCAATTTTTGGAACAATGGAACAAAAATATTTTTAAAATTTTGACATAATATAAGGAACGCTCTTCTAATATCACGAAAAACATAATTTATTTTTAATAACCTTTGTGTAATTGACACAGACCAAAACAGTAATGACGTATTAATTAATTTTTACCGATTTTATTCTTAATTTGTTGATGTTTACGTTTACCATATTTAAATAGGTTAAGGTATTAATAGCTGGCTATATCTGCAAGATAATTAGTGTAAGGATAGAAAATATTGAGTACTAAATATATTCCTTATGTCCTTTTTAAGGTAATTGAATGTTGTGACTGCAATTTGTGAAAATCTCTTTTGCTAAAATTGTGCTTGTTAAATGGGAGTCTAGATGCAAAACCCGACAAATCCAAATCCAAATTTTGACATAAAGCTTTTTAATATCACAAACAAAATGTAATTTATTTTTAATAACTTTTGTGTAATCAATATTTTTTCGGATTTCTTAGTTTTTTGGACCATGCAAAAAAAAAGTGTTGTCGGGTGTAGGTACATATGACAAGCAAAAAAAAGGTCTAGGTTCAGGCAACAAGTAAAAAAAATGAAGTTTTTATAATAAGCTGACTTATTACTTATGTTACTACAAAAAATGAAGATTTATGGTTGTTATGTAAGCTACCAGCAGAATGGCAACCCACAATACGCAGCCCCCATCATCAACTAACGAAGTTTTTAAGCTGGCGAATAAAAATCTGTACCAGTTTTTTTGTAAAATGCAGAGAGAGCCACCTGGTGTCCTTTGCTTATGTCGAAACTGTCATAACTGATTTTTTCTTGGTAGAGTAAATCTCTAGTAAAGAATTTCTATTCTTTAATATTTTCTGCACAAAAACGTATACCTGGTAAATATGTCTACGAGCAACAGTTTCGTAAACGTTAAATTCCTACATACCGCACCTTCTTTCAAAAAATGTTCGCCCTTAATTTTATAATATTTCGCCCACCTAGGTTGTGCCCAGATGCCTTGCACCACTTGGACCACCGCTCCGGCACGGCCCTGAATAACAAATCAAGATTTAGATTCACATTTGAAGCGTGAAAATTGTCAATAAAAAACCTTTTTCATAGGTAATAAGAAAAAACAATGCTGTTTGGTATTGGTTGATATTTTTGTGTTTTTTTGGTAGAGGAGCCCAAGAGGGGATTTCTGAAGCTACTACAGCGCGTCAAAAAATATACCGGAGGATACCTACCCGATTAAATACCTCCACCAAATATGAGCCCCGTATACTGGGGCGATCGCAAAAAACATAAATATATCCATCAGAAATTGTTGTGCGCGTCAAATTAAGCTAGGGTAAGTTAATTACATGCTAAATAGTGTATATTTCACTTGTCTGACAATTAGAGAGTGACGTAAAGCAAGCGGAGGGCTACTAAAG
The DNA here is from genome assembly GCA_014170235.1 of Listronotus bonariensis. NCBI lineage: Eukaryota > Metazoa > Arthropoda > Insecta > Coleoptera > Curculionidae > Listronotus > Listronotus bonariensis. The sequence goes on from JACEGR010004305.1 coordinate 5,356, forward strand.
TTGTAAAAAACATGTTATTTTGACATGCTCGAGCGTGATTTTATTTTTTTTTTATTTTGAAGAAAATAATTTAAGGATAACGAAAAATATATAATTCAATACGATTTAAACGATTTTCACAAGACGTAATAATAAAAATATTTTTTTGACATACCTAAAAGTCTATAGCCGCTTTAACGCCCCTGATAAAAAGGTATACATTATATAACAGGCGGGCTAGGCGGGGCAGAGCTCAGGGGGGCCCTTGGAGTTGAGAGGCTTAGTACTGAAATACTGAAAATAAATGCGGTGAAAAATGTAGGTGAAGACTTTCTTTTACTTTTAAAATATTGTGTTGTGCTCAGTATATTTAATATAAAAATGTTTAAATAAAGTTGTTTTTACAAAATAAGATCCTTTTTTACTATGCATATTTTTTTTGTTCTTTGACATTTGCAACTTTTGGGGGCCCAACATTAGTTTTTTAGCGCCAGGGCACCTGCCGTCACTAATTTTTGGTTATAGTTAAAATTGGATGGCAAAATATAAATATAACCCCTGTACGGTTTTCGTGTAAATAAATAAAAACATTTCTCATCAATAACAAAAGAAATTTTTACTGTAGAATTTGATATTAGCGATACAAAAATGACCATACCAAGAAATGGTTTTTATTTATTTACGCAAAAACCGTACATTCAAACTAATAAAGAATTTAAAATTATATTTTTATTTTGAAGAAATAGTACCATTTCTTTCATAAAAAATATTTACACTAAACCCTTTATAGACGACACTGGTTAACAATTTAAGACGCCTTTAGTCGCCTTTACTACGAATCACACGAAATTTAACGTTGCCATTAGTAGAAAAGTAAGCTGTTCTTCCGACCAATTAAATTAACGTCGTAATGATTGAAACATTAACGTTGCACCGGAAACGGTTGTCCTATTAACGTCTATACGTCGTTTTCTAAACTATGGTCTTTAGGGTACTTATTTTGGAAGAGAAGCTAACGACGCTTTAACGTTGCCTGAAAGCTACTTCCATCGTTGCATTTTACAACGTTGACGATTGGTTGTAGCAACCTAGCAACGGTTACGGGCCATTTCGATCAAAAGATTAACCTTTACCCGTTAGATGGCGCTAACATTGGTCTGATCTTAGTAAAAATATGGTTGCGATCGCGACTACCTTCCGCCATTAAAAAATGTGAAACTAGGAACAAATCAAGGCAGCCATTTTGACTTTTTAATGTGGAACAAAAGAGAAAAACATAATTCTAATAATTTATGGGCGTTTTTATGATTCTGTTAAGAGAAAACGTTATTAAAGATGTAGCTATTATTTTAAAACATAATTTAATGTTTTTTAATACTTATAATGATTTTCGAAAATTGAAAAAAGCATATTGTCTTATGTAAAACTGCTTATTTTAATGGCGCGCTTGTTTTTTCTTATGTTTTCGCCATATATTTGTCAGTAAACTACAGTTCATTTTAAAATTTGGATGAATATGCGAATAAATCACGGCGATTTAATCATCCAGTTCATGACAAAATATATTAAATATAAACAACATCTTTACTACTCTGCCATGATAGTTGAGGTATAATTCTACGGCGACTTATAAATTTACTAGAAGTTGCCAAAATTATATTTTAGTTGACAAAAAGGTACCAATTTTTATTAATAAAGTTTTCCTGTAGATGGCTTTAGCCGAGCAAGTTGCCTTCAGCAACGTTTTTACGTCGACCCGCTTGCAGTAGTTACAATTGTGCTTCGTCCTATGGACAAAAATCAAAAAAACGCAGTTTTTATTCAGCAATATCTGATTAAATTATTTTTAAGGGCACATTCCAATAATCACTAAACTACACCAATTTTATCTTAAATACTTTAAATTCTTGGTTTTTTATTGCACTAAATATGTTGAGCTGCGGCATGCAGATTAGTACTTTATTTTTATAGAAATTTTAGTCTTTTTAAATTCGTATTGGAAACACCCAGTGAACGTTTCTTAAAAAGTTTAGATATGGAGACTGTGAACCAAGGTATGTACTTTAAAAAATTGTAGTAAAAAATTTTAAAACTTTAAATCATTGAATAATAATAAATATAAATTGAAAGCCGGTTAATATATTAAAACTTTAAACATCTTTTAACTTTAAAAAGACATAGAAAAAAAGCCCATCAAAACCTTTTCCAGTTTTTATTTTTTCTTGTTCACACATTAATATACTTTCATTTTATATATAGTTTATCTGCTTTAGACTGCGACCCAGCTTTATATATATTTTTTTACAGTGGATGTCAGATCAATTAAAAAGGTCAATCTTATCGAAACTTGGCTGGAACATAAAAAGGGCAACGCAAAGCAAGTGATATACGAAAAATTATGTTCTCTTTTAAACGTTAGTGATCCCTCGCCCCAAATTAAAAAACATTTGTTGTACCAAAGTAGACTTTTTTGTCTACACGTACATACAAGATGGTTAAAGGCATCAAGAAATCGCCTTAAATTTGAAAATCAAAATAGAGATTGGTTACAGAGTTTTATACCTTTACCACAATCTTTATTAGGTCGTGCTGAAACTAATATAGATCCGGAAATTCCGGGTCCAAGTGGAAGACGTGGCAGGCCGTTAAAGCCTTTTGAAGAATGTGGAAAACGAACAAAACTTAGACGCGCTAAAAAAATTATAACCGAGAGAACACCGGGCGAAATTAAATACGCAGCAACACTTATAAGCAGTTCGCAATCACCATCAAACCAAGGATCACTTAATTCTCATCAAGCCCTTGCTCTATATTTAGATCTGGATTTATCGGAAAGAAAATACAAGCTTTTGCGCTCGGTGGTGAATAAAACGGGAGCCGATATCTTTCCCTCAATGTACCTTTTAAGGCAATGCCAAAATGAGCTGTTACCATTAAATATATGCGCCACCGAAATTTCAGCCGAAGTCGGATTACAAGAATTGTTAAACTTAACAGCTCAGAGTATTGTTAAAATAGCAAACATAAAAGAAGAAGTTACCGTAGAGCTAATATGTAAATGGGGTTTTGATGGCAGTTCTGGTCATAGTCAATACAAACAAAAATTTGCTAATTTATGCTGTTCGGATGAATTTTTGTTTTTGGAAGCTCTAGTTCCCTTGAGACTAGAACATGTAGAAACCAAAGAGGATCTTTGGACCAATTCACGTCCATCGTCTACGCTGTTTTGTCGGCCTTTTAAATTATTATTTAAAAAAGAAAATAAGGAGTTAGTGCAAAGCGAGGAACAAATTAATTATGGAAAAAATTAATAATCTTGAACAGCTAACAATAAACTTGGATAACAAGAAAACTTGCATTGTAGTTTTTAAGATGTTGTTTACTATGATGGATGGAAGTATATCCAATACTCTTTCAGATACAAATGCAACATCCAGATGTATCATCTGTGGAGCAGCGCCTAAGGAAATGAATTTGCAAAATTTCAGTCGACCATCAAAAGTAGAAAATTACCGTTTTGGTTTGTCTACACTACATTGCTGGATAAGATTGTTTGAGTGTTTACTTCATATAAGTTATCGTTTACCGATTAAAAGTTGGCAAATAAAAGGACCAGAAAACAAAGAAATTGTAGAAAACAATAAAAAACGTATTCAATCCGACTTTAAGTTAAAATTGGGACTAACTGTAGACAAACCAAAACCTGGGCATGGGTCAAGTAATGACGGCAATACAGCTAGACGCTTTTTTATTGCGCAGATATAAGTTCCGAAATTACAGGTATTAATAAAGACCTAATTAAAAAGTTTTCGATTATTCTGAGGGTTCTTGCTAGTGGGTGCCAAATTGACACTACAAAATTTAAAGCGCTTCTTGATGAAACCAAACAATTATATCTGGATTTATACCCTTGGTACTACATGCCAAGTAGTGTCCATAAGGTTCTTGTTCACGGATGTGAAATAATTGAATCGTTTTCTTTACCCATTGGGCAGCTTTCTGAAGATGCTTTAGAAGCCCGGCATAAGGAGGCTAGAAAACATCGATTGTTTCATGCACGCAAGTGTTCAAGAACCAAGTCTAATTATGATCTACTGAAAAGGTTACTTCTAACATCAGATCCCCTAATTTCTTCCAAAAGAACAGTTAGTACAAAAAAATGAGACCAGCAAAGATAAAGAGGTTGAAAAATATGTTATCAATAGTTCGTCAGAGAAAACGGTTTTTAATGATTTTGACCTTAATTTAGAAGATACTGTCAGTAGTAGTGAGTTTAGTGATAGTGACTCTTTAAGTGATTCGAATTAATTTTATTATTTATTATGTACCCTAAATATAAGGGGGTTTTTATTGTTCCTTATATCATTTTTATTGCTTGTCTTATTTTCTATTTAGAAGGATAACTCTATTTATTGCATTTTTTAGAATTTATCGTTTATTTAAAATCAATAATTACCCATAAATGTAGGTAGTATATGAATATATTAATTGTTTAAGCGAGATCTTATAAATGAAGTTATTTTGATTTGCTATTTTTATACCTACGTTAACCCCAATTTTTTCTAGAAACCTTAACCAATAGGAAAAAGTCGTAATAACTTTTGATTACTTTTATGCTTTTTAATTAGCTAGTTTAAAAAATACGTATTTCTAATTTTTTTATTTTTCAACGTAATATTTTCGCAATTTTGAACCACCCTGTACATCCTAGTGCAATTTTTATTATAGGTTTTAGCATTTCAGACAAAGCACAAATTTTTATAAAGAATAACTTTTTTCAAAATTTTGAAAATAATTTTTTTACAAGTATAGTCCATCCACGGACACACTGTATATATTTTTGTCTTAGAGAAGTAATTGTACGCTTTTTAATTGCATTAATTTAAAATCAGTGTTGAAGGTAGGACGTAACATGTCACACCAGATTTCTTGGATTTTTGTGTAGATTCTAAATTTTAAAAATATGTAGGGTATTTTTGTAAAATAATAAAGATTTTGCCGGTTTTACATAGAAACGGTAACACCTCAATGTTGAATATTTTTAAAAAAATAGATTTTTTACTTTTATTTGACCATTTTAATGCAATTCTCCTAAAATGTCTAATGGGACACCATTCTTCGTGAGACACCATGTATATAGTTCGTATATTTGTATGATATTATTATTTAATAGCAGCTTCTGTCAGCAGCAACAAGTTATCCTACTTTTAAAAGGGATAACTCTATTAAACCAGAAATTACGTATTTTTGTCCAAATTTCCATATACTGATGCATAGTAGGTGTACCTCAAATTTTTTAAAAATATCTAAATTGGTATAAAAGTTATCATAAAAAATATCTTAAATATGCCTTTATCAATTTTAATTAAATTTTACAGTGTTACTAATTAAGATTTATTTTGATTACATTTATTCAGTCTAGTGGCGTGTCAAGCGGAACTTAAACGATTATTTCTCACAAAAAAATGTACGCCACTGACTTGTAAAAGTATTGTTTCTTATTGAGTCTTGTCAGTAAACTAACCAGAGTTGGATTGAATACCGAAAATCGGTATTCGAATGCGAATACGAATACCGTAAAAAAATATTCAAACACTGAATATTCGAATATTTTGAAAACAAATATATTTGAAACTTTATGTATTCATGAATTCCAGGATTGGGTATTCATGAATACTAAAGACAAAAAATCAGTGCTTAAAAATGTTGAGGAGAAAAAAAAAGGTTTTCCTTTCTCAAAGTTCAAACTACAAAAGCAATCAAAAATTTATACTTACATGATATCTATTATCTATACATAAAATTTAAACTGATCATTTAGAATTGTGAGGTTAACCACACTCCATATAATAATCTAAGTAACATTAAAAAGATAATCGGTACCGTGTTTTGTGTTAAAAACAAAACTATCAGAGTTCACCAGTCACTGCAATTTCACAATTAAATTTAAGAACACAATATGCAACTAATTTAATTTTAATGTTATACTACCAACTAACTGCTCGATACGGGAAAAAATAAATTTATTTTTGGCATATGATCAAAATGTATTATTGTTGTGTCGGCATTTAATTCCTGTTGATTTTGGTACAGAATAAATAATAGTCCAGGAAAAAGAGAATTACTTTTGCATATAAAATCAAGAAAGGTAAAAACTATGCTTTAATTGTTTCGAAATTAATTATCAAAAATCCGGAAATTATACATGGTGTTCCCTAGTTGATGGTACAGGGTGTTCGTTTATATTTTGAACGGGGTCCACAAACTTTATTGTTTGAGATAGAAAATATTTTGAATACAAAAGTTTCAGGGTTTTATAAGAACCACCAGGATTTGCTAAAAAAATAATCAAATAACAATCGCAAAATAAACAAATGAGCATCGACTTTGTTATGTATATATTAAGGTTATTGGAAATTGTTTATTTTCCTGTTTTCAAAAATGTATACTTTGTCTATGTTTGGACCACCAGTTGTCGCAGAAAATTACTCTAAATACTGGAAGAGTCAGCCGCTCTAATTTATAGACAATTTAAAATGGGCGGCTTTGGTTTTATTTGTTTCTCTAAATATGGTTTTTCTGTTATTTGTTTTGGTTGAAATGAAAAAATTGTCTAAAATATTATAAATTTTAATTTAAGAAAATGGCGCTACATGTTTTTTGTTATTAGTTTTTTACTTAAACAACTTGAAGTAGTTCTATATAACTTTATTACCAATAAATAAATAACATTATTTAATAATAAAGTTATTTGTTTAACTATGAAAATAAAAAATTTTACATTAAAATATTTACTATTTCAGACAATTTCTTCATTTCAACCAAAACAAATAACAGAAAGGCCATATTTAGAGAAACAAATAAAATCAAAGCCGCCCATGTTAAATTGTCTATGAATCGAAGCGGCTGACTTTTCCAGGATTCAGAGTCATTTTCTGCGATAACTGGTGGTCCAAACGTAAACAAAGTATATATTTTTGAAAACAGGAAAATAAACTCTTTTTAATGAACTTAAAATATACATGGTGTTACATTTAAAATAACAAAATTGATGCTCATATGTTTCTTTGCGATTATCATTTGTTTATTTTTTTAGCAAATCCTAGCGGTTCCTATAAAACCCTAAAACTTTTGTATTTAAAATATTTTTCTATTTTACCCAATAAAGCGTGTAGAATATAAACGAACACCCTGTACACAGAGAAATCACAGTGCAAAATAATAAGATTTAACCAAACGCACCTATGGTGGCGCTTTTCGTTGACCTTGCAGGCAGTGCTGTTTCTAAATCTTCTGTCAGCCAGCGCAGAAAGAGAAATTGTCACCCGCCCCCTAGTGCAAATAAATTATTGGCCAGGAAAAAAGAACCCCACTTTCACAATACATAACTCCATCCTTTATTAAAGTATATCAAATTGATTTTCACTTCTTTCCTTCTAAAAAAAGCCCCCCTAAAATTTCACTTTTTTAAATATCCGCCCTTTATTTGGCATAATGCTGCCCCCTAACTTTTGTCGCTTTGTGCAAATGTCCCTGCTGCACCCCCGCCATTAATGGCCCTGGTGGCGGAGTCTAGCGAAAACGAAAAGAGATAGAACAAATCTGAGTGCACAAGCTTGATTTTGATGTTTTTTAAAATTTGTCAATTTTGCCGGGCACTTGTATCTTTTTTGATATAAGAGATTAGTTTTAAGGTATAACAAAAAGTCGTTTTTTTAATGAAACTTCCTGTAGATTTTATCATCAATTAGAAGGTCTTGTTAAGACTTATATGAAATACCACATTTAATGTATCCATCTTCAGGTTTTTTCTAAATGAAACACTCTTTATATTATCTAACTAATACATAGATATTTCAAAGAGGTTTACCAATTTACATACCACATTTGATATGTATATCTTATAGTTTTAGAAATATGACCATCCAAATCTAAAAAATAGTAGGGTAAATGCGGGAGAGTTGACGGACTTTTTAAAAATTGCTGTAATTTTCGTAATTTTTAAATTAATTCTTCAAAATAAATTTATTAAAAATGCCGCTTTAGACTTAATTATAATACAAAAACAAAATTTAGTTCCAAAGAAACATAAGCATAACAACCAAATTGTTTTTAAAGTTGACATGTCTCACACACTACTGGGAAAGATGCCTCAGCATTGGCATCTCCACGGAACGTCTAATTTTAACTATTTTTTTCTTAATTTGAGCCCAGAATAGATGTTACACATTTCACCATACATAGTGCATGTACCATGTAGCGATTTTAGGCATTTTAGTTATCTACTATCTACTTGTCGTTTGGTAACCTTCAAAGCATTCCACGCAGCGTTCCTAATTTCCATTTTTGTTGTGGCTTATGACTCATCATCGCTATAGCTCAATCGTCTTTTCTCGCTCTTCTACTGTTTTTTTTCTGATTAAAATAATTTTAGTTTCATATTTGTCAAGGCAAACCCTCTACTTCTAAAGATGCGGCAACTGTCCTTTTTGTTGGAAGAAATGTCACGCCTGCTTATCCAGGTTACAAAAAGGAAAAAACTTAAGAATATGAAACAAAATTACCACGTTGCAAAGAAACACACTTATTAAAACAGTGCTTAAAATTTTAGTTAAAAATCTAATCTAACCTTTCTAAGTTCGAGGATAGCCAGGAATATTTGAAATCAAAACACTGTTTTTAAAAAACGGTTTCGGTTAAAAACGATTAACCGAATATTTAAAAACCGGTTTTTAGAACCGAGAAACCGAAACCGGTTTTTAAAACCAAGAACCGAAAATGGTTTTTAAAACCGAAAAAGCAAAAATGGTTCCTAACTAAATTAAAAAATTAGAGTTCTCATTTGAAAAAACAAAATTGATATGAATAAGACCTTAAAATTATAGTCAAGGTCACAAACTAGTGATACCATGATATTTGCTCCTTTATTTCAAACAAGTTTTACCTGAAACCTTTTAATGGACTTTAGATGGACCACCCTGTATAATTTATCAACCAAAAACCGATTAATTAATTTTCGAAAAACCGATTTTCGGTTTTGGTCCGATTATATGAAAAACCGATGTTCGAAAACTGAATATCCGAAAAACCGGTATTCGGATACCGGTTTTTAAAAACCGGTTAACCGGTATTTGTTTTTTTAAATAAAAACCCCAATTTTTTAATTTATGCAAAGACCGTTTTCGCTTTTTGGTTTTAAAAACCGGTTTCGGTTTCTCAGTTTTAAAAACAGGTTTCGGTTTCTCAGTTTTAAAAACCGGTTTCGGTTTCTCAGTTTTAAAAACCGGTTTTTAAATATTTGGTTAACCGGTTTTAACTGAAACGTAGTCAAGATCACAAACTAGTGATTCCATTAAATTTGCTCCTTTACTTCTAATAAGTTTTACCTGAGACCTTTTAATAGACTTTAAATGGACCACCCCGGATAATCTGTCAACCAATATCCGATTTTACAAAATGAACGGTTTTTAGATATAAACCTCAATCAACCAAAAACGGATTAATTAATATTCGAAAAACCGGTTTTTGGTTTTGGTCCGATTATCTAAAAAACCGGTGCTTGAAAACCGGTTATCCGAAAAAACGTTATTCGAAAACCGGTTTTCAAATACCGGTTGACCGGTAAACCGGTATTTAAAAACCGGATCTCGGTGTTAGGCATAAGCCCGGTTAACCGAAAACCGATTAACCGAAAAACCGGTTTTGGTTGCCAGCACTACTAATAACTGTTTATTAAACGATCTACTCTTACCTTGGGTATACTTGGTTACCCATATCATTATCGTCTATAGACCTTAAGTCAGAAACTTTAACTTTCAGAAGCTTTTTACCATAAAGCCACAGAAACACAAATAGTTAAAAAAATATTAGATTCGGAATTGACTTAGAATAGTCCCATTTAACGATTAATCTAAGAAGCTCCTCGCCGGAAGAGGTACTACCACACTCACCCTTTAAAGGACCCGTGAAGTCTTAACTGACGTTTCGGGTTCTGGGTGTGTGAGTCAGTTTTCCTTCTTCCTTCTTTTTTCTTTTCTTTTTTTCCTTTCAACCACCCCCCAAACTATGTACAAATGATAGCGGCACACCCGAAAGTAAAATGTTCCGGAGGTAAAATACCCCTCCATTCGGATCTCCGGGCGAGAGGTGCATCCGGGAGGCCTTCATCGAGAAGTTTAATTTCTTTTGCAAATATATGTGGGCTAACGGAAACTCAAATAGGTTCTAAATCTTCAACCAGCCACCTGTTCTTTCCAGGCCACGAACTTATTTCGTCTTTTCGCCCACATGGTGGCGTATGTGCTTACGTCCGCAACAATCTGGCTAGTGCTTAAGTTTTTTAATCTTGAGTCGGGTAGGCCCGATATCCTTTGGCTTAAACTTTCACTTAGGTCTTCCACTAAATTTATCTGCTGTTTGTACCGGTCCCCATCTAATAATTCCTATGTCGAATTCGCTGACTTTCTTTCAACAAAGATCGATAGCATAATTTCTCAGTTTCCATCGGCTGAAATAATCGTGCAATATCCATAATAAGGATTGGCTGGGCTCTTCAAAAACTGACCCCCAAGGCAGAGCAGCCGAAATTTTCGCAGTCAGCAACTCTCTTACCAACCTTATTATGAAACCTACCTACTTTCCTACAGTCCCAAATCATAGTTCAAATCCCCTAGATCTCGTTCTTACCACCAACCCCGAACTCTATCAAACATCTGTCACAGCTCCCCTTGGTCGCTCAGATCATGGCTCAGTTACTATATCTTACCCTGCACATCCCAAGGTAAATGAATGCATGCCACCACGCACCTTATGGCACTATAACTCAGCCGACTGGGATGGCCTGAGGGACTTCTTCGCCACTTACCCCTGGGATTACATCTGCATTTTTTTCGTTATCCTTTTGAAATTTGCAATCAACTAACTGAATCAATTCAATTGGGCATTAAAACCTATATTCCACACACCATCAAGAACCCCAAACAATCCAATAAGAAACCCTGGTGTTCCAAATCTTGTGATTAAGCTAGAATTTTAAAAGTTTAGGCTCACAAGAAGTTTCTACAGGATCCTAGTCCAGAAAACCGACATGCCAGCATTGAAGCAAGAAACTACTACAATCAAACAATTTTTGAAGCCAAATACTCCATTCCACAATCGTACTAAAAACAAAGTTCTTTCTTGCTTAAATGGCAGCAAATCTTTTTGGTCCTTTACAAAAAACATAAGTAGGAATTTTTGTACCAATTCTTTTCCACTACTAATTTTGGAAGATGAAATTATTTCTACCGCTAAAGGAAAGCCAGAACTATTTGCTAAACAATTTGCTGCCAATTCAACCTTTGACCCTCCTGTAAATCATCCAATTCCAGCTATTATCCCAGTTTCTCATAAAATGCCCGATATTATTTTTAAAGTAAAACACATTAAGCGTATCCTTTCTTCCCTTAACACCAAAAAATCGTCTGGGCTGGATGGCATACCAGCAATCGTTTTAAAAAATGTGCTCCAGAACTTGCACCAATGTTAACACGGCTCTTTCGAATTTTTTACGACACAGGTATCTTTCCGGAGAGCTGGAAAGCTGCACGTGTTCAACCTGTTCCCAAGAAAGGATCTAAATCTCTTCCATCTAACTATAGACCAATTTCAATTCTCTCAGTTCTTTGTAAAAGTAATGGAAAAATTAATTAATTCACTAATTCTTAAGTACTTAGAAAAACACAAAATTTTGCATGACAGGCAGTATGGATTTCGCCACAAAGATCTACAGCAGATCTTCTTTCCTTCGTATCACACTGTTGGAATAAGTCTCTTGAGTTTCTAGGTGAGCCCCAAATCGTTGCTCTTGATATATCCAAAGCTTTTGACCAGGTCTGGCATGCCGCACTTCTTAATAAACTTCCCTCCTATGGTCTTTTAACTAAACTCTGTACTTGGCTCTCTAGTTATCTAACTGATCGACGTATATCAGTTATTGTGGACGGCCTTTCTTCAAGCTTTCACTAAGTAAATGCTGGAGTGCCTCAGGGCTCAGTTCTGGCACTCACCGTTGTTTCTTCTTCACATTAACGACCTTCTCTCGTTCACAACTAATTCCATTCATAGTTTCGCAGACGATAGTACCCTTCACTCCAGTTTGCAGGTTCCTAAACCCATCACTAAACTTCATTTGGAAAACAAACGCAGAGCGATGCAGATATCCCTTTCGCAGGATCTTAATTTAATATTGCATTGAGGCTCCAAAAATCTCGTCCATTTTAATACATCCAAAACACAATCATGTTTCTTGTCGCGAAAAGAGTCATCAAATACTCATCCTCTACTTATGAGCGGCCAAATTTTACAGATCAAAGACACCTTGAATCTTGTGGGCGTCACATTTGAAAGTAACCTTAACTGGTATAAACACATTGTATCTATAGCAACGGAGCTTTAAAAAGCTTGGATTTTTCTTTCGGGCCAACAAGAATTTTTCCCTTCTAATTTTTACAGTTTTTATGTGTCCCAAATCCGACCTCCCTTGGAATATTGCTCTCATATCTGGGGCATGGACTCCCCCACAACCCTAAGCATTCTTGATTCCATTCAAAGAAGAGCTATTCGTCTCATTAATGATCCTTTACTTACAGAAAGGCTTCCTTCTCTTGCCCATCGTCGGGCTGTTTGGGATTTATTGCTTTTTATAGGTACTTCCATGGCTTCTGCTCTGAAGAATTGTCCAGTATAGTTCCTCCACTTGCGGTTCCCAACGCATATTCATCCCTATACAGTCCAATTGGACAGGCCTTAAACTCAGATTAGGAATTATTCACAAAGATCTTCTTCTGACGACATTAGCAAAATTTTAGGCTGAACAACACTAAATGTTACGAGAATATAATCTATCGCCCTGTAACGATGGTCTTCATAAAATCTAGTAAGACATTCTAACATAGCTCGCTGTAGCTCCTCTGACAATGTTAGTCCAGCAAATGTCAAATAGATAATAGTTCTTTTTCATGCTTTCAAGTAAAATTTGTTTCAAATACTATCCAAAACACCATAATTTATTAAAAATATTAATAACTGACGTCAGTTATCCAAGTTACTGGTTTTCCAAAAGACTGGTTCTCCGGCGGACATTTTTATATTTTTTAAACCTTAAACTGATCTTGTTTTTGACTTTTTATACTTACAGCGAAATTTTGATTAAATACAATAATCTTAAAAACCATAATTTAATTTAAAAAATAATTACTTGTATGCGTCCTGGTTGTCTGACGGAGACCCATTAAAGCCAACTACTCTTTGTTTGCGAAAGTTGGTCGACTGACTCCGCAATTATGATAGAAAATAAAAATGACAAATCGTCGCAATCATTTACCAAGAATATCGACTTACCGACACTGTACAGGCTACGCCATTTATATTTTGATTTTAAAAAATATCGTTGTTGTCCCTTTCTTGGACCAAATATATATGCAAAAACTGAACAATTAAAAAAAAACATAGCATATTTTTTCTTAATTCGTGGTATACCCATATACTATTTTAAAACTGTAGTTATTTAAGTAGAAGCAGTTTTTATTAATATAACGTTATTGATACTATTTCGCATGGGGACCAAGAGTAACCTAATAAAACACGTCACTTTCAACCACTTGAACTAATAAAAGATTATTAAATTGCAGAAATAATAACAATAATTATGAGTTAAGGATTTGTTTTAATTGAGATTAATAAAAAAGTGACTAATAAAACACTTAAATTTATACAGACTGTCCACGGATGGGGTTAACAAGAGGACAAATGGACAAAAAATTTCATTTTTTAAAAAAGCCATTATTCATAAAAAAAAATCTTGTAAAAAAATAGTATTCACGAAGAAAAAATGTTGATTTTGTATACAGAGTTCGCAAAAACTTAAAAAACATGATTTTTCCACAAGAGTAAACAACCTTTATTTTTAATTTTCGCGCTTCGACAAATAAAAGTTGATTGACCCATTTACTTTTTTGTCTAATTAACTTTTTTAGAATTGTACACCAAAAAAAGATGTCATAGAAAACTGAGATTACACAAAGCTGGTAAGAGTGTAAATGCTGCTTCTCTTGTATCGACATATTTTCTGCTTTGGGATCAAACATCTTTTAGTGTTAATACAACTTTCTCAAAATTGTTCTTCAGTGATTTAACAGCGTCGTAATGAGCACTTCGCCGCCCCCACCCTTTACCGCCACTGTCAACAAATAGTTAAAAAATTAGGATAAAACATTTGAAATTTAACGTGGTTAAAGTATTTTGGTCACGGGCCATTTGGGTAAGCAATAAAAAACATTTTAATTATTAATTATATTTTTTATTGACAAATACTAATCTAACGTATACTAATCTACGTTAAATAATACGGACAAAGAACCTGTAAAATTGAATACTAGTCTGGTATCATTTTTGGAATATAATATCTTAATGTTTGGCATGATAATAAATAATGTCCTAAATTAAAAAAATAATAAAGACAAACATAACTTTTATTGTCATATAAAGCAATTTGTTACCTAAGGTAACTTCTTAAGGATTAAATATACAGGTTGTCCCACCGAGAACAGCCGCGATCGATTTCTCGATAAGTAAGCTTTGAAACATTTTGAAAATTTGGTAACAATATAAAGTCAGTGGGGGACATACATCTAAAATATTTTGTCAGCTCTACCACTTCCGGTTATACCAGAAGTTAATGTCATTTTCCTTATTTTTAATGGAACACCCTATATATTAATTATTTTTAGATTTTGCTTAAAATTCTATACATTATTTATGTATAATGTTCTATACTTAAGTCCAACCGTTTTACTTTTTTAAATTTTATGTCAAAAATGACGTTCGCAACCCATTACATAACCATCAATTCAATCAAATACTTTGGCAGACTATATTGATATTTTCACAATTAATAAATACAGAGTGGTCAAAAATAATCGTTAAAAATTATTACGACAAAAACCTTAAATTCAATTTTTAAAATGGAAACCCCATTTATAAAACATCAAAAATAGGGATAAGTTTGTATAGGGATGTCTATTTCAAAAATTTATTGTTTTCGAAATATTAACAATTTAATATTTATCTATTCTAACAATTCTTTTAAATACGGCTTAGTTTGGCTTCTAGTTGGCCTTGACAACAAAATGCGGCGTCACAGCCAACTACCCCGTACCTACCCGTACTTAAATGCATTGTTAGGTTAGAATAGATAAATATTAAATCGTTAATATTTCGAAAACTATAAATTTTAAAATAGACATCCTTTATAAACTTACCCTTATTTTTAATAATTATAGGATAAGGTTATAAAAGCTAGGGGTTTCCATTTAAAAAATTGACTTTTAAGGTTTTTGTCGTGATAATTTTCAACGATTATTTTTGACCACTCTGTATTTATTAATTGTGAAAATATCGATACAGTCTACTAAATAAGCTCTTTCTTCACAAGGAACCCAACCCCAACTCAAAGGCTTTTGTTTAGAAAAAATTGATGGTTATGTAATGGCTTGCAAACGTCATTTTTGACATAAAATTTAAAATATGTCAAAAACAGTTTGCACTTAGGTATAAAACTTTATACATAAATTAGGTTTAGAATTTTACGGAGAATCTAAAAAATAATTAATATATAGGGTATTCCATTTAAAATAAGGAAGTTGACATTAACTTCCGGTATAACCGGAAGGTAGAGCTGTCAAAATATTTTAGTTGTATGTCCCCACTGACTTTATAATGTTACAAAAATTTAAAATTTTCCAAAGCGTACTTTTCGAAAAATCGATCGCAGCAATTCCCGGTGGGACACCCTGTAATACAGTGTGTCTACGTAAGTTGGCGTCATATGAAAAACTTTTTATTATTAATTTTACAAAAAAATTTTCTTTAAAAAAGTTCTGCATGGTCCAAAACCTAAAAATACAATTATTTTATTGAGATAGTCATCTACAAGGTTTGGCCAAAAATGTAATTTTTGTTCAAGAGTAAAGTCTCTGTATTTTTATTTATTTATTATAAATTAAAAAAATATGAAAAGATAGGTTTTAAATTAAAAAAACTTTTAAATAAGCAATTTTGTATAATAAAAATATATATATTTTTTATTTTTTCTTTCCTGCTAAAATCGAGAAAATTTAATTTTGTACATTGGTGCATTGTACATTATTCCCATGTTAAAAGACTCAATTTAAAAGAAAAAACATTTAAAATTGTTTTATAAAATTTATAATCATGAAATGTATTACTATTTTAGCAGAAAAAAAAACAAAAATATATTTTTTGTAAATAATTAAAATTGCATATTTCAAAGTAACATTTAATTCTTAACATCTTTTGTTAATAACAATTTTCGATATTAACAAAAATACAGGTATTTTTAATATCTCGTAGCTGACTAATACAATTTGATATCTAGTAGCTGCCTTTTAGGTTTTGGACCATGTAAAGTTTTTATAAATTCTATTTTTTTATAAAATTAATAATAAAAAAGTTTTTCATATAATGTCAAGTTACGTAGACACACTGTATGTGTTATGATAACTCTTACTAACAGTTATAAATAAACAATGGCTTTGTATTAAGTCTAAACAATCTATTGTCAAAAAATGTTAAATTTATTTTACGATGGTATCTACATATCATTCTGTAAAAATCTGCCCACAAAACAACCAACAAAATCTCAGTTTTCAATAATATGTATTATTTTATTATATTGGTATCATTTGCATTTTTAGCATACACATATGAATGTATTTATGTAGTCAGCGACTGTTGTTACTTTAAGTATAGGAATGTATTAAAAAAAATACGTCTTTTTTGTTGCAATATGTGGGGATGCATCAAAATATTCTTTAGTACGCTCGGTTCTTTACGTAAATATTATGTAGTATGTACATAATTTACATACACACTTACAGTTTTGTACTGACTGTACTATCATCAATAATACTGTTTGAAGTAGTTGTCACTTTATCAACAGTTACACCCTCTATGCAAAATACAACATTATCAAAACCGCTTTTTCTTTAGCTACCTTCTTTAATGATATACTTCTTATCTTGAAATAAATCAATGCTACAATACCCACAGCAAAATTTAGGAGAGCAAATGTCGTGCACATTATTGGAAAGCCAAAATGTTCCATTATTGCTCCAGCTGCACTAGGTCCTACTACTTCGCCTAAGGAATATACTGACGACCATAGTCCAGCTACTACACAGTGTGTGCCAAGGCATTCTTTTGAACCGCTCTCCCTAAAAGTTTCATTTTCTTCGTAAATAATATTAATAATTAAGTATGGCTAGGGATGGCAACGATATATCGATTATTTTAAAATATTGATATATTGGAACTTAAATATCGATAGTCTCTATCGATATTTAATTCCCGATATATCGATATATCAATATTCAATATTTTCAAGATTTGTGATAAATAAGAGAAAATAAAAGGGTGTTTTACTTAAATTTCTAAAACTGAAAAATGTTGTGCACTAAAATTAAAAACAAAACTAAAGTTTTAAGGTAATTTTACTATTATGCGGTATTTGTTTACCTACTACCTATTAAGACAAAAACAATATGTAATATAAGAAAATATATCGATAATTTTTTTCTCAAATATCGATATAAAGCTCTTCGATATATCTAATAATTGATATTAGCCAAAACAATATTTATCAATATCGATATATCGATTTTTTTAATTTGACATCCCTAAGTATGGCATATAAATGTCATAGCTATTTAATAAACAAATGATGAAAGTTATTGAGGATATCATTAAATGCCAGTTAATGCCCGATTTATTTTGACCATTTTTTCGACGATTGTTTTGGTATTAAGCTGTATTTATAGATTGACTTTTCTGTTTCTGTTTTCCGTTTGACTTTTTAGTAAGAAGATGAAACAACAACTTTCCTTTTGTCAATTTATATTTTCTGTTTGCCGTTTCCATATACCATATCAAAAACCGAAACGGCAAAGGGCAAGCGGAAACAGAAACGTCAATCTATGAATTCAGCCTTGAGTCGAAAAAGATAATTTTTTCAAACTTGACAGATATACCGAGTCTCTTTAAGCTAATATTTTTAGGTTAGCTATGCGATTATATTTCAACGACGCGTCCGTAAATTTTCTAAGACTATTAAAAATTGGATATAACATATAAGGACTCTTATAAATGCTCTTTGATAGATCTTTTGAATGGTGATATAATATACAGGATGTTCTATTTAAAATACGTATATTTTTTGCAATAAATCGAAACTCTGATGTTTAATTGTTTTTTGTTGGCAGCACGTTAATCAGCGGAAAAAATACTACAACTTTACCAATTTTACTGACTTTGTATCTCCAATAATAAAGAAGTTACCAATAGTGCCTACTTAAAAATTATCCCAAGAGATAGTAAAAATTTGATAACTAATTCGGAAACAACAAAATCAACTCAACAGACTGATATTTTTATTCATTTTACAATAAAATATAAAAAGTTAAGTGGTGTGTAACTTTATAACTTGACACCCGGTACAAAGGTTCAATTTTTTACATTTCTATAATTTTGCAACATAATCTAATTAAGAAATATCCAAGAAAAGGGTATAGATATTTATAAAGCCGCGTATGTACAGACGTGTGTAATTCAACGTGCAACGCAAGATGTATGCAATGCAACAAAGAGTCTTAATGTCGTTTCTCCAACCTCCTCTGCAAATAGGCCTATCCGCATTTGAAACCAACTTGTAGACCAACAAGGTTGTAGTGCTGAATCTTTTTATTTTAAAATATTACTTGGTAGAAAAAACCGAAACACCAAAAGTTGTCGTCACTGGCAGAAAACTCAGCTATTTGATAAAGAAAAAGGTTTAACAACATTTATTTCTATTTATAAGATTCAATTTACTAAAGTATATTTTTCTCCGTCTCCCCATTTTAACTTCGTTTTCCATTGTTTCTTGCAACAACACTTAAACATGTCCAAACGGATACTGCGAAATCACATCGAACGTCTTTGTGTTCGCGCAAAAACCGACACCTTATTGAGTTGCATTTTGCATTGCAGGTTGCATAACAACCGTCTGTACGCGGCTTTAAAGTACTTACAGAGAACAATCCAAAATAAATTGGTAGGTTGGCATAAGTCCCATTGCTATAAACACTCCCAGAAATGGTAAAACTATAAGATTGAGTGCTAATGAGCTAAAATTTACAAAAAAATAGTTTAAGAAATTTAAATAAATAAAGCATTTTATTATCAAAATACCAAAAATTAAATAACATGCAGAATTGCTAATATCTAAACATATCTACAAGCCCAAATAAAATATGATATTAAAGATATGTTCTGTAGTTCGGCGGATTCATTTAATGGATGATAATTATTTGGGTACACGCCAAAAATAAAATTAAAAGTACTAAAAAACCAAAAAAAAAAAAATTAAAACAAGTAAAAAGATAATTAAAAATCCACGTTTCGGTGGCAAATCTGCCACCGTTGTCAAGATAAATTGAATACAAATAATAAAAATAGAAATTTACTATTACTAAGGTTTTAAATTTTAATTTTTTTAGGATACTCTGTAATCTCTTTGACATTAAATGTCAAATATGCTTGTTTGGTTATAGTGTCATAGTGACATAGAGATAACTGGTTGCTGGTGTATTTATTGTTTATATTACAAAAAAGGTGAATAGTTAGTTAATTTTTAGCAGGGCCGTATTAACCGTCTGAGGCGCCCTAGACTAGAATTCCCGGAGCGCCTATTTTCCATGAAAAAAATATTGAAGATCAAAAAACAGTCATTCCCTTCTTTTCACGCCTATTTGCTTCTTTCATTCCGAAAAGCACCTTATTCACAGAGAAATAAATCACCAAAAATCCCCACTCAACCTAAACTTTTAAAAACTCCCCTGTCTAGCGCCTATTACTCCCCTGTCTGGCGCCTATTTTTTTATTGGCGCCCTAGGCTGTAGCCTAGTCAGCCTAATGGATAATACGGCCCTGATTTTTAGTCTTTTGAAGATACTTCAGTATCAAGCAAAGGCAACCAAGTGTTATTTAAATTAACTAAAATTGATGCTACACAATTATCTTTATTTAATAATATATACGCACTTTCTTTGATTTTGCGTTTTTTAGAACAAGTTTCCTTTGCTAAAATGCTCGAAGCATCGCAGTTTATTCTATGATTGTTATCAAATGCGTGTTGGCAGATTTCTGATTTATGAAATTCTGTGTTTTTAATGTATGACCTGTGTTCTTTTATGCGTTTGGCTAATGGTCTACAAGTTTCACCTATATATACAACTTATTGCATTCGCAAGGTATTTTATAAATGACATTTTTGTATTTTCATTTAAGTTGTAAGGTTTTGTTTTTGTTAATTGTGATCTGATAGTGTTTTTTGTTTTAAAGATTGTGCGAATATTAAATTTATGTCCTATTCGTTGAATTTTATTTGATAGTCCGGGAATGTATGGTAAAATTAAATTTGTAATAGGTCTACTTTGATTTTGTCTTATAACTGGAGTTTTCAATTCAAGGAAACAATTATTTATAAAATAAAAGGAAACTTGTTTTAAAAAACGCAAAATCAAAGAAAGTGCGTACCTATATATTATTAAATAAAGATAACTGCGTAGCATCAATTTCAGTTAATTTAAACAACACTTGGTTTGCTTTTGCTTGATACTGAAGTATCTTCAGGAAGACTAAAAGTTAACTAACTATTCACCTTTTTGTAATATAAATAATCAATACACCAGAAACCAGTTATCTATGTAACTATGACACTATAACCAAACAAACATATTTGACATTTAATGTCAAAGAGAATTCAGAATATCCTAAAAAATTAAATTTTAAAATTTAAAACCTTATTAATAGTAAATTTGTATTTTTAATATTTGTATTCAATTTATCTTGACAACGGTGACAGATTTGCCACCGAAACGTCGATTTTTAATTATCTTTTACTTGTTTTATTTTTTTGTTTTTTTGTAGTACTATCAATTTAATTTTTGGCGCGTACCCAAATAATTACCATCCATTAAAATATGATTGCAAAACTAGGCTTGCAATAGAAGAAGAAATACATTTTAACTAATATTATTAGATAGTCAATATTTTGATAACGAATCATAAAACGATTTCCAATCTTTTTTTTTACTAACACCAATTAAAAAAATACTGTTTAAAAATATACGAAATAACAATTAGCATTGGGCCCGGGCTTATAAACTTGGCACAAATACATAATTTTGGCTTAAAAAAGAAGCAATATAAAACTGAAAATTTTTCTAAAACAAAAATTGGTTTGAAGTTAAAAAGTATTCTTAGTAATAAAATCATTATTACATTTTCCAAAAATGTATACCTAATTATAGTTCCTTAAACAGAGAGATTATTTTGAATATAACTGGAAAAAATAGATTAATAGTTTGGTAACGGGTAATTAAATTATTGCAATCACTTCAAACAAAATCTTAATATTTAAAATTCTACATATTGCTCAAAACAAAAGTTAGCATTAGTACTCTACTGGATCTCTAATAATTGTGGAAGAAGAGATCCATTTTTCCGATAAAAACTGTATTGGTAAACAATTATACTCACTCTCCCAAAAATATTAATATTGGAGACGGTCCAAGAAACAGCATAGCGACTGAGGTACCAAATACACCAGTGGTCATTAACCAAGTATAATCATTAAATTTATCGGTTATCCAACCAAATAGGGGACTAGAAAATCCATAAGAACCTGACAATAGTAGAAAAACAAATCCAACCTGACTTGGACCTAAATTGAACTAAAAAAAAATAAAATAAAAAGTTTAAAAATTGTACTATAAACGGTTAGTAGAAAACCGTTAAATATAAATAACTAAATTTTGTGCGAAGGGGTAACTAAAAATGATAAATTTAAAACTTATATTTCCAAGGTTGCCAAGTTTATACCTTGCTCTGTAGGTTAGGGATTTTTAAAGTTTTAAATTGAGTACCCTATTTTTTATTATTGTAATCAATTGCTTGTATCAACTTTATTATGACTATATATTATCGTTTTTTTTACTCCTGTCAATTCCGAAGATATGGCATTAAGTTAAGATACAGAAATAACCAGGTCAATTATCTCAAAAACTATCTTACCGAAATTAGTCGTCAAAATTGGTAAAGGGGAGTATATGGACATTTTAAATTCAGGAATTACATTTTCGATGTTTCATAATTAAATTTCTGTTTTGGCTTTTTTTTTTACTTTTTTATTAAAAAATCTTGAAAACGTCGCAAAAATGCTATTTATGAATTTAGAAGGTTCAGTTTCACCCCTGTACTAATTTTGACGAATATTGGTTGGATCGTTTTTAGATAATTGACCATACCTAGCCGTTATTGTAATAATTTCGAAAAAGCATGATGCCATATCTCCAAAACTGACAGGAGTAAAAGACGAAAATATCAGGTCATAATAAAGTTGGTAAAAGCAATCGATTACAATAATTAAAAATAGGGTATTCCATTTAAAATTTTAAATATGCGTAACCTAGGGAAAAAACTATAAATTTGGCACCCATGCAAATACATTTTTTCTTAAGTCTTAATGTTCAGTTACTTCTTAGCACAAAATATAATTTATTTATATTTGGCGGTTGCAGAGATAATCCACCGCTCCCGTATTTTTCTACTAACCCTGTATGTGCAAGAATACTGACAATAGTACTTTTCACATATTATATGTTTAATTGTTTAAGTAAGTTCTTTTATTAAAAATTAAAGTTTCTTAGGTATCTAAAGCCATGTACAGACTTGGATACAATCGGGACAGCATTGTTGGTCGACTGTATCTTGTTCAAAAATATTTCAGCAACAAAGTTGACCAACATTTGCAGATACAAGTGTTTCGCGTCCACACTAGTTTTAAAGCTCGTACAAACCTGCCGAAGTTTTCCATATTAAAGGGAAAACAGGCGACTTGCCAATTCCTTGGATAAAAACGCCCACCGATGTTGCCATGGCGTTTGCAACAAGTCGGCCGACCGATGTGCAACATTCAAGATACAGTCGACCAACAAATGTTTTCGCCGATTGTATCCAAGTCTGTACGTGGCTTAAGATCAAAATCCGGAATTATTAGTGAACGTTTTAACATCGTTAAAAAAACGGATTCTTAAAAGCATTGGTGTAAAGTTTAAGAAAAATATACATTTTTTAAAACTTTGTACAATTGTACAAACTGTTTTTTTTTTTTAATTTTTATCTTCTTTAAAAATAGTTCGATTAAGCTGAAATTTGGAGAAAATTTACTTTATACTATTTTAAATATACTGTTTTTTTTATTAATAAATATTTAGCCGTTATTATGAAAACTTACTTTAAAAAATTAAAAATTTTAAATCGCCATTTTGATTTATTTTTTTATTAATAATGGTCCGCTAAGGCCTTTTTTTCGTTCTTTTGTTAACTTTTAATAAATATTGAAATTTTTCATTATACTCGTACCAATGTACGAAAATAACACAATTTGCTTTGAAAAATTAATTTTATTTACTAAAATTGTAATTTTAAAGAATTTTTGAATATTTTGGAAGGTTTAGAAACATTTTTAAATGTGAAAGTTGGATTACAGTTATACAGTATGTCCCAGGATGGGTGTTACACAATTTTTGTTTTTAATTTTTTTTTTTTAAATTAAAGTATATATTTTTATTGCATTTATTAAAAGTTAACAAAAAAACCAAAAAAAAAATAGCCTTTAGCGGACCATTTTTAATTAACAAAAATAGAGTATATTTAGAATAGTATAAAGTATATTTGCTTCAAATTTAAGCCTAATCGAACTATTTTTGTAAAAGATAAAAATTAAAAACCGAAATAACAGTTTTCTCCACTTTTCTAGATAGTTTTTGAAGTTAAGGTAAAAATGGTTATAACATAAACTGTAGTTTTTTTTTAATGTCGCAACTTTTAAATTTAACTTTTTTACTTGAAAACGTCGCAAAAATGCTATTTATGAATTTAGAAGGTCCAGTTTCACCCCTGTACTAATTTTGACGAATATTGGTTGGATCGTTTTTTAGATAATTGACCATACCTAGCCGTTATTGTAATAATTTCGAAAAAAGCATGATGCCATATCTCCAAAACTGACAGGAGTAAAAGACGAAAATATCAGGTCATAATAAAGTTGGTAAAAGCAATCGATTACAATAATTAAAAATAGGGTATTCCATTTAAAATTTTAAATATGCGTAACCTAGGGAAAAACTATAAATTTGGCACCCATGCAAATACATTTTTTTAAGTCTTAATGTTCAGTTACTTCTTAGCACAAAATATAATTTATTTATATTTGGCGGTTGCAGAGATAATCCACCGCTCCCGTATTTTTCTACTAACCCTGTATGTGCAAGAATACTGACAATAGTACTTTTCACATATTATATGTTTAATTGTTTAAGTAAGTTCTTTTTATTAAAAATTAAAGTTTCTTAGGTATCTAAAGTCATGTACAGACTTGGATACAATCGGGACAGCATTGTTGGTCGACTGTATCTTGTTCAAAAAATATTTCAGCAACAAAGTTGACCAACATTTGCAGATACAAGTGTTTCGCGTCCACACTAGTTTTAAAGCTCGTACAAACCTGCCGAAGTTTTCCATATTAAAGGGAAAACAAGCGACTTGCCGATTCCTTGGATGAAAACGCCCACCGATGTTGCCATGGCGAATACAACAAGTCGGCCGACCGATGTGCAACATTCAAGATACAGTCGACCAACAAATGTTTTCGCCGATTGTATCCAAGGCTGTACGTGGCTTAAGATCAAAAATCCGAAATTATTAGTGAACGTTTTAACATCGTTAAAAAACGGATTCTTAAAAGCATTGGTGTAAAGTTTAAAAAAATACACATTTTTTTAAACTTTGTACAAACTGTTTTTTTTGTTTTTTATTTTTGTCTCCTTTAAAAATAGTTCGATTAAGCTGAAATTTGGAAAAAATTTACGTTATACTACTTTAAATATACTTTTTTTATTAATAAATATTTAGCCGTTATTATGAAAACTTATTTTTTTATTAAAAATGGTCCGCTAGAGACCTTTTTTTTCGTTCTTTTGTTAACTTTTAATAAATATTGAAATTTTTCATTATACTCGTACCAATGTACGATTTTTTTTTTTTATCTTTGGACAAACCACGAAGGTTAAAAGCCTAAATACTAACGTACCGTGGGTGAGGTAAGAGGGAGTTTGTTGACACGGGACTTAAATACTTGAAGATTTGGGGGGAAGGAAAGACCTCCGCGGGCAGCAGGTTCCACAGTCTAGAAACTCTAGGGATAAAAGAACGAACAAAGTGGGAAGTTCGGGGCCTGTCCAGTTGGACCGTATAGGGATGCATACGCGCGGAACCACGGGTTTCTCTGTTGGGAACCGTAAGTGGAGGAACTATACTGGACAATTCTTCAGAGCAGAAGCCATGGAAGTACCTATAAAAAGCGATAAATCCCCCACAGCTCGACGATGTGCAAGAGAGGGAAGCCTTTCTGTAAGTGACGGATCATTAATGAGACGAATAGCTCTTCTTTGAATAGAATCAAGAATGCTTAGGGTTGTGGGGGACGCCATGCCCCAGATATGAGAACAATATTCCAAGGGAGGTCGGATTTGGGACACATATAAAGTGTATAAATTAGAAGGGGAAAAATACTTTTTGGCTCGAAAGAGAAATCCAAGCTTTTTTGAAGCTGTCGTGGCTATAGATACAATGTGTTTATGCCAGTTAAGGTTAGTTTCAAATGTGACGCCCACAAGATTAAAGGTGTCTTTGCTCTGTAAAACTTGGCCGCTCATAAGTAGAGGATGAGTATTTGATGACTCTTTTCGCGACAAGGAACATGATTGTGTTTTGGATGCATTAAAATGGACGAGATTTTTATCGCCCCAATCCAATATTAAATTAAGATCCTGCGAAAGAGATATCTGCATCGCTCTGCGTTTGTTTTCCAAGTCAGGTTTAGTAATGGGTTTAGGAACCTGAAAACTGGAGTGAAGGGTACTATCGTAGGCGAAACTATGAATGGAATTAGTTGTGGACCAGAGAAGGTCGTTGATGTGAAGAAGATACAATGTTGGTGCCAGAACTGAGCCCTGAGGGACTCCAGCATTTACTTGGTGAAAGCTTGAAGAATGGCCGTCCATAATAACTGATATACGACGATCAGATAGATAACTAGAGAGCCAAGTACAGAGTTTAGTTGAGAGACCATAGGAGGGAAGTTTATTAAGAAGTGCGGCATGCCAGACCTGGTCAAAAGCTTTGGTTATATCAAGAGCAACGATCTGGGACTCACCTAGAAACTCAAGAGACTAATTCCAGCAGTGTGATACGAAGGAAAGAAGATCTGCTGTAGATCTTTTGTGGCGAAATCCATACTGCCTGTCATGCAAAATTTTGTGTTTTTCTACGTACTTAAGAATTTGTAAATTAATTAGTTTTTTCATTACTTTACAAAGAACTGAGAGAGTTGAAATTGGTCTATAGTTAGATGGAAGAGATTTAGATCCTTTCTTGGGAATAGGTTGAACACCTGCAGCTTTCCAGCTTTCCGGAAAGATACCTGTGTCGTAAGAAATTCGAAAGAGCCGAGTTAAGATTGGTGCAAGTTCTGGAGCACATTTTTTAAAACGATTGCTGGTATACCATCCAGCCCAGACGATATCGGGCATTTTATGAGGAACTGGGGTAACCGCTGGAATTGGATGATTAACGGGAGGGTCAAGGGTTGAATTGGCAGCAAATTGTTTAGCAAATAATTCTGCCTTTCCTTTAGCGGTAGAAACAATTTCATCTTCCAAAGCTAGTGGCGGAAAAGAACTGGTACAAAAATTCCTACTTATGTTTTCCGCAAAGGACCAGAAAGATTTGCTGCCATTTGAGCAAGAAAGAACTTTGTTTTTAATACGATTGTCGAAGGAGTCTTTGGATTCAGAAATTGTTTGATTGTAGTAGTTTCTTGCTTCAATGCTGGCCTGTCGGTTTTCTGGACTAGGATCCTGTAGAAACTTTTTGTGAGCATGAACTTTTAAAATTCCAGCTTTATCACAAGATTTGGAAAACCAGGGTTTGTTATTGGATTGTTTGGGGTTCTTGATGGTGTGTGGAATATAGGTTTCAATGCCCAATTGAATTGATTCCGTCAGTTGATTGCAAATTTCAGAAGGATCAACAGAAGCAAAGCAGATGAAATTCCAAGGGTAAGTGGCGAAGAAGTCCCTCAGGCCATCCCAGTCGGCTGAGTTGTAGTGCCATACGGTGCGTGGTGGCATGCATTCATTTACCTCGGGATGTGCAGGGTAAGATATAGTAACTAAGCCATGATCTGAGCGACCTAGGGGAGCTGTGACAGATGTTTGATAGAGTTCAGGGTTGGTAGTAAAAAAGAGATCAAGGGGATTTGAACTATGATTTGGGACTCTAGGGAAGTAGGTGGGTTCCATAATAAGGTTGGTAAGAGAGTTACTGACTGCGAAGATTTCGACTGCTCTGCCTTGGGGGTCAGTTTTTGAAGAGCCCAGCCAATCCTTATTATGGACATTGAAGTCGCCAAGCACGATTATTTCAGCCGATGGAAACTGAGAAATTATGCTATCAATCTTTGTTGAAAGAAAGTCAAAGAACTCGACATAGGAATTATTAGATGGGGACCGGTACAAACAGCAGATAAATTTAGTTGAAGACTTAAGGGAAAGTTTAAGCCAAAGGATATCGGGCCTACCCGATTCAAGATTGGAAACTCGAGCACAAGCCAGATCGTTGCGGACGTAAGCACATACACCACCATGTGGGCGAAAAGATGAAATAAGTTCGTAGCCTGAAAAAGAAGGTGGCTGGTTAAAGATTTAGAACTTATTTTCTTTGAAAAATTAATATTGTTTACTAAAATATAATTTTAAAGAATTTTTGAATATTTTGGAAGGTTTAGAAACATTTTTAAATGTGAAAGTTGGGTTACAGTTATACAGTATGTCCAGGATGGGTGTTACACAATTTTTGTTTTAAATTTTTTTTAAATTAAAGTATATATTTTTATTGCATTTATTAAAAGTTAACAAAAAAACAAAAAAAATAGCCCTTAGGGGACCATTTTTAATTAAAAAAAATTAAGTATATTTAGAATAGTATAAAGTATATTTGCTTCAAATTTAAGCCTAATCGAACTATTTTTGTAAAAGATAAAAATTAAAAACCGAAAAAACAGTTTTCTCCACTTTTCTAGATAGTTTTTGAAGTTAAGGTAAAAATGGTTATAACATAAGCTGTAGTTTTTTTTAATGTCGCAACTTTTAAATTTAACTTTTTTAATAGGATTAACTGTTTAGCTTGTAAATGTAAAAACATTTTTACCCTTAAAAACCACTTCCCCTCCCCTTTACCTCCTAACGCATTATTTTGGTCCGGAATTGTTTTTCTTACATGTAGATGTAATATTTGATGTATATTTGTCGATGTATTTTGGACTCCCAAATACGAATTTGTATTTAGGATTCGACCATCAGGTCAATTTTTTTTCTTATACCTAAAAACCCGGAAAAAACACAATTGTTGGTTTTTCTTCCGAGATATTCCGTTGGAAGCAATGAGACCAAACTGAATGAAAAACTATTAAGTAATAAAAGTAGTAATTAATAAAAGCTCTTATTCGCAATAATTTATTGATTAAAAATATACAGGGTATGCCAAAAAATTCAGATGTTTGGTTCATATTTCGAAAAATATAAATTAAAAAAAAAAAACTAGCTTTGTCGTAAATTACAAAAAAATTTAAGTACGAGGGGTGTCTCAAAATAAAAAAATCCATGTATGTCTAAAAAGAAGAGGGCCATAAAGAGTCCTTTGGTGTCATATTTCATTTCATAAAAGGTAGCAACACTTTGCGAAAACTGCAA
The DNA here is from genome assembly GCA_014170235.1 of Listronotus bonariensis. Lineage (NCBI taxonomy): Eukaryota > Metazoa > Arthropoda > Insecta > Coleoptera > Curculionidae > Listronotus > Listronotus bonariensis. Next base: position 34,305 of record JACEGR010004305.1, read on the forward strand.
GTTTCTATATCTAATAATAACCAAGATCTCCTGCGATTGTAACGAAATTCGGACACACTGTACATATTTATGATTTTAAAAATGACATAGGCATTTTTTATAATACCGATAAACTAAAAACATACCTTTCTTAAATGGGGCTCAAAAGTAGGATCTAAGCAAGAATTAGTCATTGAGTTAACAATCATAACTAAACACGTTACCATGACTGGCGGTAATAGTAGTAACTTCGTTAGGGATCCACTTTTCTCTACAGAATTTTCTAAAAATAAAAATAAAAAAATATATTTTATGTACTAATCAAGCTTTTTTTCTAAACAATTATGATTTAATTTTCATATAACACAGGGTGGGCCAAATTAAACGTGCAGACTCTTTAACTAATAATAACTTTTTACCCGTTGCGTCTATCTTTTTTATTTTTAAAGGGCTAATAGGTGGATATGTTTTCTCCAGGTTTGCCAATTTTGGTCAAATATATTAAGACAGGACTGGACTGGAAACTGGTATATATAAATATCGAAAAAATAAACTTTTCTTATCATAAACTAAGAAAAGCTATCTTATAGCACCATAAAAGGTTTCGTAACAAGAATGTTAAAAAAATATATACAGGGTATCTCTAAAAGGTCTGTACAAAAACTAACGCAATTTACCTTGGTCGAAAAGTTGCTCGTTTGCGAGATACAGAGTGTCAAAGTTTTTATTCTATTTTAGTTTTTTTTTATATTTTATTTATTATGGGATAAATTTTCACAAAATTTAGTTTAATGAGGTTTTGAAGGGAACTTCCTCAGCCCTTTTCTTAGGTTTACAGTATTTTAACTTTTTTTCTGCCTCGGTATATTATAATTTTGGCATTAAATTTTTATTCTTTTATATTTTTTGCAAAATAAAAGTATAGGTAAATATCGCTATGAGCAACTTTTGCAAAGATATTTCAGATTAAACATTTTATTCCATACCAAAGTTTGCCATTGCATTCATTTACGCTTTATCTGGGCCACTTTCAAAAGATCTGTACAAAATGCTACCACAAATACTTTTGGCCAAAATAAAACGATGTAATGCAACTTACCTTAGTTGAAAGGTTACTGGTTTTAAGATACAGAGAGTGGCAAATTTTTCATATATTTTTTTACTTGGACTCCCTCCTGTATCTCGCAAACGATCAAGTTTTCAATAAAGGTAAATAAGGTTAAATCGTTTTATTATGGCGTAAAAAAATTCTAGTAACAATTTTTACGGATTTTTAGAGAAACTCGGATGGCCCAAATAGAACATAAAGAAATGCAAAGGAAGTTTTTATGCAAAATAAAACGTTTAATCTCAGATCGGTTACTCGTAGCGTTATTTATTAAGTATACCTTTTTTGTGATAAAAATAAGGAAGCATCAGGTGGCTCCCTCTACATTTAATAGCAAAAATTGAGTCGCTTTTGATTCCTTACTTTAAAAAAACCTCCTATACCAAATTTTGTAAAAAAAAACAATATTAAATAAAATATTTAAAAATAACTAAAATAAAATAAAAACACCCTATATCTCGCAAACGATTAACATTTCGGCTAAGGTAAATTGCATTTAATCCTTTCATTTTGGCCTTAGAAGTCTGTGATAGCATTTTGTACAGACGTTTTAAAAACACCCTGTATACATATATTTTTTCTATGATTTGTATGCATTGTATTACTTATTCTCACCTTTAATAAAACCAATTTAGCAAATAAAATTAAACAAAAAAGCTTTTAGTATGTTACACTTGCAAATTAAAAATTTTAAAAAATGTATAGAACACAAAAAAAAACTTTCTATTAAAATATTTATTTTATTACCTATGTAATTGTCTAGAAAGTAGGAGCATCTGCGATTTTGACGAAATTTGGGATATGGAGGTTTATTGGGGCGCTGATCGCGAATCTGAAAGATTTTTTTTCGGAAACGTTTCGTTCTGAAGATATCCATCATAAAAGTGGTAAACTTAAGTCGGCACTACTGCTAACTTCTTTATTTTTGGAAATAAGAAGTCGGTTAAACTGGCAAAGTTGTAGTATTTTTCCGCTGATTAACGTGCTGTCAACAGAAGAACAATTGAACATCGGGTTTTTGACTCATTGTAAAAAATATACTTTTTAAATAGAACTCCTGTATATTAAATCGCCATTAGAAAGATATATCAAAAAGCTTAAAAAAGTCCACATGTAATATCTAAAATTTTTAATAGTTTCGGAAATATGGCCATCCCGAGGAATTTCATAGTAAAGTGGCATTTTTAAATACAACGCCCTGCATATTGCATTACCATTAAATAGATATTTTAAATAGATTTTAAAAAATACCACATTTTGTTTATCTACCTCTTATAGTTTTAAAAATAGGGCCCAATAAATCTGAAAATTAATTTAAATTTCCATTATATTTCCAGCTCTAAGCTAGGGGCACTGAGTTTAGTGTCGAAAATAAAATAGACACCATGTCTACTATTTTTCAGATTTGGATGCCCATATTTTCAAAACTATAAGAGATAGACATATTAAATGGTATTTTCTTAAAGCTCTTTAAAATATCTATTTAATGGTGATGCAATATACAGCCTGTTTTATTTTAAAAATTCCAGTTTACTATTAAATTCCTGAAGATGGCTATATTTCTAAAACTATTAAAAATTGGATATATCACATGTGGACTTTTTAAAAGCTCTTTAATAGATCTTTTGAATGGTGATACCATATACAAGGTGGTTTAATAAAAAAGTACATTTTTGTAATAAATGAAAACTCGATGTTCAAGTGTTTTTGGTTGGCAGCAAGTAAATCAGCGAAAAAAGTACTACAACATAATTTCATCGGCTTTGGATCTCCAATAATAAGAAAGTTAGCAATAGTGCAGACTTAAGAATGATCACCCTGTATTTTCCTTTCTTTGCACACAATTCTTTATTTAAAGCTAAAGTGACCCACAATATTTGATTTTTACCTTTTAAAATCCGGTTTTTTATGTATTTTATATCATTTATAAAATATAGCAAATATTCCCTTTAAAAACACAGCCAGCCATGCATACACTGCTCCAGCGCATCCACCATAACTTGCTACGATTGAAAGTGAAGCTATGCTATTTAATTAAAAAAATGTTTAAATACGTAGAAAATGGGATTTTAAAAGGTAAAAATTAAATATTGTGTTTTACTTTAGCTTGAAATCAAGAATCGTCTGCAAAAAGAAAGGAAAAAAGTAAAAATGAAGTTACTTTTATTTTCAACTTTGATGATGGATAGCTCGGGAACGAAATGTTTCCGAAAAAAATTCTTTCGGATTCGTGATCATCGCCCCTAAAAACCTATATGCCAAATTTCGTCAAAATCGGAGTTGCTTCCACTTTCTAGACAATTACCTTTTATTATTATAAAAATATTATTTTTATTTCAAGTGTCAACGTGTCTCTTAGACAAGCCATAACTTCTGGAGTATTAGACATATCAAAATGAGACTTGGTATAAGTAAATGGTATGGGAAAAATTTTCGCATATTTCTTACTTTTTGGATAGGTTAAAGATGAAAAACCCTGTATATTAAACCAATTTTAAATTCCTGATTTAATTCTAAATAGTTATTTGACAGCTTTAAAAAATTTTACGCATATTTAATTTTTTGACAGCCATTTGTAGTATTGCATCCATTTGGGTGGCTATTGGGTGCTATGATGGTTTCATGTAGCTAATATAACCCTCGGGTTATTTAACCTATATGAAACCATCATTGCACTGATTATCCTTTATTCATAAGGTGTTCATAATTGTTATCATTAGATTCATTTTTTTCGATAAAACCTTTTCTAAAAAGGGTCGTCATTTAAAAACTGAAAGGTAGACATGAAAATGTCAATTTACCAAATAGTTTTATTCCTATTTTTTATATTATCTCCTTAAACTTTGCGATTGCATCTTTCTAACATCACCTAGGGTCACTAGAATAATTTGTGGCCACCTGGATGCAATTTTAAAATGGCATCAGGGGCGTAACTACCGCCGTATCAGCCGTATCAATGATACGGAAGCCCCAGGCTACAGGGACTTCCAAACGTGTGTAAACAAAAAATTAGGTGCTGGAAAACTATAAAACTATCGGCTAAATTAGAAAACTGGGTCCCCTAACCAATTGTGATACGCGGCTCCTCCAAGGGACGATACGCCACTGATGGTTATAAAAATCAAGTAGACCTAAAAACTTTTAAAATGTCACATACTGAATGAGAATTGTCTCAGCAATCCAAAAGTAATGAAATATACAAGGTGTTTCATTTAAAAATTCAAAATTGTAGGAATTTCCAATTAAACTGGAAGTAACAAAAAGTGAGAAATATGCGAAATCTCTTCTCCTCCCATACCATTTACGTATCCAAGTCTTATTTTAATATGAATAATACTTTCTGAGCTATGGCTTGTTTAATAAATTTGTTGACATTCGGCATACTGTTAAATGAAAATTATTAAGAAATATTTAAACAATCAGCACATTAAACAACCTATAAAAATCTGTTAAACTTACTTTCAGGACGATCTAAAATGTAGCTGTTTATAGATGCTGTGAGGATTGTTATAACTCCAATAACGTAAAATGGTAGTCCAAAACCTCCAACCTTCCTAGAGAAAAAAGCTAGTTAAAGATAAATTACACTGGTCTGAAATAGTATTATACGTTATAAGTCCGGTAGGTGACTTATTACAGTACGAGATATTTACGGACGAGGCGACGCAGGAGACGAGTCTGAAATATAAACGAGTTCAGTAATAACACCTAACGGACGTCTATCGTATGATATTTTATTTTATACTGTCCTTATGAAAATGAATGAATAAATATTATTTATAAAATTTTAAGAGAATATGTTGTTGGTTTCAAATTATTTCACTTAAATTACGTAGGTAACAGCCTTGTTCTCCATATCATAGGTAACTATGATTATTCTTCGCTTGTTACTATCAAATTGATAAAAAAATATTACATTATTGGTAGCTCCTAAACGGTATTAAATAGGTAACGCTAGATAGGTCCAATTAAATAGAAATTACCAAATTTAGTAAAACAGAATATTTTTGAAAATGTAACAATAAGTCTGTTTTATTGTAATATGATAATTTTCATTTACTAAAGTTGTTAGAAAAATATATTTTACAAGTAAAAGTTCCTTAATTGTATTAAATAGGTAACGCTAAATGTAGGTTTAAATAAAATAGAAATAACCAACAATTTTAAGTACAAGTAGAAATTCCTAAACGGTATTAATTGGGTAAGTGTTTTAAGCATGAATGGAGGCATTTGAAGAAAACAACATTTTTAAAACAAACTCTTTATATTATTTAAGCAGACTGATGAAGACTTAATACTATTCAAAAATGTAATATGAAAATACTTTCTTTGTCTTTTAGAAAATGTTTGTTTAATATAAATAATACTTTTATTTGCTTTTTCCGAAAGTTTTAATAAATGACAATTAGGGTTTTTGCAAAGAACGCCTTATTTTTTTGTTCTTAGAGTATCAGGTTTTAAACTCAGAGCAAAACATTGGCTTTTTGTAAATATTTTAAATTTAATTGTTTAAATTTTGATGTTATTTGATATTAGGGACTCATTTTATTTAGATTAAATTGATTTATTAAATTTTTCTTACCGTATAAAGAAAACCACCGACGCTTGGTCCTACACATAATCCAAGTCCGACAAATGTCTCCAAAATTCCCTAAAATTATAAATTAAATTATAATACATGGTAAAAAATATTTATTTTAATATCCAAAATGTTACCCCCAACACAAACCTACTCTTTCTAAAATATAAACGTAGCATATAATCTTGTATCTGTTTTTTTTTAGAGATAGTATATTTGAGGGTTAAAAATCAGACCGGACCATCGGCATCGCATCGCACAAACAGTCTAGTCGAGAAGTTAATTTCCTGTGTTAAATAGTTCCCTGATTCCTAAAAATATGGTTGATGGTCTAAACGATCTAAAATGGCCTTTAGAAGAAGACGTATTTTTGATTTTTTGGAAAATAAAAATTGCAATTGTTATTAACAAAAAACTTTAAAAAAATAGCTTTCAACTTTTTGCCAGAATCTTAAAGTATAAGTGATAATTTATATATTTTAAAAGTTTCTAAAAGAGCAGGAAATTATTGTAAAAAATTCTTAATTGCCGAAATTGGAGCTATATTATTTATAATTTTTATTTTACGGTAAAAATCGGCTTTTGCTCAACGGATTCTTCATGAGCGCGCTGCCACTGTGGTGAACATAGTTTCTAGAATTTTTTTAAGCAATTAAATTTCAATTTATTAGTTTTTTTACATGTTGTGGTGTCATTGAGACACCTAAAAAAATTCGCGTCAAAGATTTTTTTCAATTTGTGAGAAGGTCCACTTGGGTTTTCAACGCCTCATTTGAGTTTGAAAAAATATTTGGCATCAAAATTTTAAATTTTGCAACGAATAGTTTAATTTATTTAAGCAAATCTTACCCTAACAGCCCCGGCATGGTCAGGAAAAATATTAATGACAAGCACATATGCGGCAGAGAGGTGAGCACTGGCTCCTAACGCGACAAAACCTCTTACCAGAAATGAAAGAGTCACAAATAAAGTATAGTCTTCTATATCTCCTAATAACCTAAAAAGAAGAACATACATAAATAATAAAATTATTTTATTTTCTCATTATTTAACTTTTTTATTGTCATTTTTACAAGGTGTTATCATAGTTGAGTAATTTGTTTTAACAGACGATTATTGAAGTTATTTTGAGACAAAATGTTAATATAAACATGGGTCCGCAAATGCACTATTTTTATGGTAAAGGATGTTTAAGTTATAAATAAAATAATTTCTGGTGAATATCATTTAAGGGAAAATGGCCTAAAATGACATACTTTATAAATTTTTGCCTATATTTAAAAAAATATTAATGCGATTGATTATAACAAATTATAAAGTGCCTTTATAACTTATTCTTAGTTATTACTTAAGCCAAGGTTCACCTAATCCAGCATAGAAAAAAATAAAACGACTGTTTTTCATAATGTCTCCAAGTATGTCATTTTAGGCATGGTGTCAGATAAAATGACACAATAGCTTAGGCTAAAATGAGCATATACCTTGAACAGACAATTTTTAAGGATTTTATAAAGTAAAACATATACATTAAATAAATTAAACTCATTTGTATTAAAAACATGTAACATATATAATATGATAAGGTATGATCTTCAACTGTTTTCAAATTTCACCAAGGTCCCGGAAAATATCTTCGTTCTAGGGGAAACTAAGAGCATTCAACATGGGTCCATTTTGATCAACCTTGGCGAACACGTTAAAATATGTATGTCATTTTACCCCAAAAATGACAATTTAGCAAATATAATTAACATTTTAAAGTAGTATAAATATAACTATAGTAATTATTTTTATAAATAAAGATAGCCAAATTATTGTGTTTCAATAAAAATTACAAAATTTGTAACAAAACTATGTATGTAAACCAAAAATGCACAAATTTTAAATTGATTAGAATTATTTTGCGGTTGGTGAATTGGAAATTAAACTTGAAAAGTCGTGCAAAGAAATCAGGGACGCGCACCTGTACGGTAATTTTGATACTAACTGCAATGATCATATTACACGTAATTCTCAATAATTCCCAATAGTTCACCATACTTTTTCATAATTCCTAATAATTCGCTATAGTTCTTCATAATGCCCGGAATCTTAACAAATAAATTACTAGGTGGTGTCCCACTCATTTTTTAACACATTTGTACTTTCCGAAATATTGGGCCAGACTTGTTAGAAACGCAAATCGCTATTGTGCGATTGTGCTGGAATTTGTTTTTAAACGTAATTCTAATTTGTGACTGTTTTATATGGTAAATATTTATATTTACGGGTAGCATTTAAAAAATATATAAATTATTTATTTAAGCAATAATAGTTCCCAATAGTTTCCCATACTTCCCCATAACTCCCAATAATTCCAAATACTTCCTCATAATTCCTAGTAATTTTTCGTACTTCCCCATAATTCCCCGCCTCTTAAATTCCTAATTAGTTTCCCACTTATTTTTTGTTACATTTGTGCTTTCCGAAATATTGGGCCAGACTTGTTACAAACGCAAATCGCTATTGTGAGATTGTGCTGGAATTTGTTTTTAACGAAATTCTAATTTGTGACTCTTTTATATGTTAAATATTTATATTTACAAATAACATTTTACAAATTTTATTAATTATTCATTTAAGGAATTCAATTTCGGTCTCGTTCCGACTTCAATAGATTTGCCGACCAATGAATTATAGAGGAAGTCTACCATACATCACGTTGTTATTAAGCAAGCAGATTCATATTAAGGATCTACATTCCATTGACCAAAAGATCTGTTTAACTTATATGGATTTTTAAATAATGTTTGATAATAATAAAAACACACAAATATAAATCAAAAAGAACCCAAGAATTTTAGTAAGAGGGTTTAGTAATATTGGTAAAATTATCATATGGCTAAGTTATCAAGATTTCTAGTATTATTATAAAAAGCAATAATTAATTTTAATTCAAAGTTAATTATTATATTTGCCTTGAATTATCTAGTTTTGATGGAAACATTTATTAAAATAAAAGTATTTGTGTTACTTAAATACTTACCCAAATATAATATTGGCTGTTCCAGATAGAAATAGACCAGTTAAAAATATAAGTTTGATTCCAAACTTAGGAAGCTAAAACAATATTAAGTTTTATTATTAAATCAAGCTGCCAAATCCATATTCAAAAATGTATTATAATAAATTTCAATTATAATAAGCCACCCAGTATAATTCTATTATTTGTATACTTGTGTTCCTCCTCCTAAAACTTGTAAATATTTATTTTTAGGGGGTCAAAATTTACTTGTTGAGGGTTATTCCTTTCTCTCACCCACACACACGTCAAAAAGTTTTAATGAAAAAGTCATACCTTACCTTAAAGGGTTTTAAATATAAAATAACTATAACAAAACTTTGCTCTATTAAAATATTTTAATCTTCAGCGCTTCTATATATAGAAAACACGCTATTTATTTAAATTTAAAATTAAATTAGTTTAGTTAAAATAAAAGATTATGCATTAAAATGCATTAGATTATAAATATCAAAACTGTTAAATATTAATTAGAGTAAATTTAATAATAATATATAGAATAAAAGGAAATACATAATACAGTACATTCCGATGACAATAAACCACGCCGGTAGAGTTCCTTTATTTCTACACGTTAATACTATTTATTTTAAAGGGAACACATTTTTGACCTAAAGTTTACTTGTTTAGGCTTATCCCATACCTTTACAAACAATAAGATCAAATAAAAAGGGGCTTATTTTTTTGGATATCCTATTTAAAATAGTTTAAAATTATCCTTTTAATGGTCTTTATTTTGAAAATCGGATAATTGTTAGTAGTTTTCAAGAAAATTCACCCCAGATACCAGGGTTTCTAGCTGATACCTCACCACTTAAAGTTTTATTGTTTAAAATATCAAAATAAAATTTGGTATGTGGTATATTACATAAATGTGCACTAATTCACGAATTCAGTTGTTTTATTACTTTTGGTTAGACCGAAAACGGCCTTCACTTTCTTATTTAAAATGAGACACCCGAATATTTTTACTAATTTAAATAGAAAATGATATTTCGAGTACAATTACACTCAAATTGCTACTTTTAGAAATCTAACTTTAAATTTTTTTTAATTTTTAATCTACTACTGCCATGTAATGTCACTGTACTAGAAATGTTATATTCTATTTAAATTAGTTAAACTATATCGGGTGTCAAATAAGAAAGTGAATACTGTTTCCGGTCTAACCAAAAGTAATAAAAACAAATAAATTTGTAAATTAATGCATATTTATGTTATATACCCAACCCACATACCAAATTTCATTTTAATATTTTAAACAATAAAATAATAGGTAGGTGGGTTCCCAGGTCTGGCATTTTTAAAGGTATTCCAGATGGGTGCCTGGAAATTTAACCCGTGAGGTCTAATCTTTAGTCCTTTAGGCACCTCTCTGCAATACCTTTGAAAATACTAGATCTAGGAACCTACTTTTAAGTTACTGAGTTAATTACTTACTGCAAGTAACGCAACTATCGATGAGTTCGGTGGCACTCTGAGTTCACAGCCCCAAACTTAGACGGGGGAATCGAAAGTACGTACCCAATGTTTTGTTATTTTAAAAAATTAATGAGTTATAGGCTGCAAATCTCTATGTTTGCCGTGAATTTTCTCGGAAAATACCAAACCGTTTTAATAAAACTAAAAACTATTTAAAAGAGAATTTAAAAGCCTTTAAGATTAAGTTTTATTTGATTTACCTCCCCATTTAATCTTTTTAACACTATTTCTGTTAGTGAGGTGTGGGGATAACCCAGAAAACGTGACAAAATAAAAATTGACTTGTTTTAGGATTTTTTATAACTAAACAATTAAAGGATTTATACAAGTTGGCTCGTTTTATTTGGAATGAACTGTGCTGTATAAGCACCTTCGGCCAGTAAAGCAACAACAAAGGATGTACGATCAATCATCCAATACGAAATGTTTACATGCTGATATTTACGTTCACGGTCAGACAGTCTTTTTTCCTCACATTTTTTATCTGTTATGTTATTTAGCTGATCCAATTTATGCCAACCGAATGAAAATTTTAAAAATTAAAACCAATTTTAAAACAGAATAATTTAATAAATAAAATCTAAGTAATTTAAAATATATAAAATTAAAGTGTCTGGTCTACATAGTAGCTCTTTGGATATTAAAAAAATAATAAATTTGGATATTAAAATATAAAAAAGCTCATAGAAAACATGATTACTTTTTTTCATGGCTTACTTGCTAACCAAAAACAATTATAAGTGACAAAATATGCAAAATTTCAAAACATTTGATAGAAATACAAAGTGTAATTTACTTTTTGAAAATATAATTTTTTAATCATTTTAAAACCAAAAACAACTTTAAGGAGTCCCATTTAAAATAAAAAAATAATAATTATAAATAAATCAGAAATGTGTCAAATTAGAAAAAAACAAAATCTTATCTACAATTTCCAGAAAGAGTTGTGGTGAAAATATATTGAAAAAATTAATAAATGTTTGTTGATAAAAAATTTAAAAAAACGACCAGTAGGTTTGGCTTCCAAATTTCAGCCTCGCAAATATAGGGGGTCAGTTCTTGTATAAAACATACATACACGTGACGTTATTTTTAATTTTTAATATGAATATGGCTTAAGGAAGCTCTGAAAAATATATTTTTAAATCAGAAGACTTACCAGTTTACCAAGTGCAGGTGATGATAAAAAATTATTAAGGCATAATATCCAAAATCATGCCTGACATTGTCTCTGACATTCCTTTTTCGGCACTAACTGCTGGATAAAACGGTGCTAGTATGGACAATGAACAGTAACTCATGAAATCAGCTAATGCTAGCGTTACCAGGGATAATTTTTGCTTGTTCGTAAATCTGGGTTTTTTTCTAAAAATAAATAAATCTCTTAATTTATTTTCTCATTTCATTTCATATACCTGTTTATCCAGTAAATACCAAGGTAAATATTTTCACGCTGACGGAAGCGGCAGGGCGTTATACTTATTTTGCTTTTTGCCTTCGGGCGAAGTAGTAGTGTAGCTGATAATGTAAATAGCTCTGCCGCTGTTGTTAGTAATTTGCAGTCTGCTGCCGTGTTTGGAAGCATACCTTAAACGACGCAAAATAGAAAATTGCAGTTTTAACCACTAATGGTAGTAATACATCTGATCATTTATTACATGATATTTATGTCTGACAGAAATGCTGGCTAATGAAAACAATACAAAATTTTTATCGGACATAAATTTTTGACCACAACAACTTGACGATGGCTGAATATATTACGTTGAAAGCCAAAAACCGAAAATAGAATAGAATAGAATAAATTTTTGAACTTTACATAAGCCAGAATTTCTGTCTAACATAAATTATCATGCAATAAATGTCAGATGTAAACCTACCATAAGTTTGGCTTGAAATGTACACTCAGTTTTGTGTGTAATACAGAAACAGTTTTCTGACTAACCAAAACCAACCAGAAACAGTTTTTTGTAGAAAGCATCAAATGGTCCACCCTGTAATATTATTTTTGACATGTTTAATAATAAGAATATAAATATAATGCAATTTATTTTTTTAAAATATTGGCACTATATAACTATAAATTGTAACCAACATACAAATAATACTTTTGGGAAAAATTTTGTAGTCGTACTGATGCCGATGTTCTAAACTAAATGGGATTTAAAAAAATATATATTTAAAAATGCAGTGGCATACCATTTTTTTCTCTAAAAAGTATTTACCTTTCCTCATGGACAACGCTGGTAAAAATTATGTTTTTCTTGTATGCCAAAAAATGTCTTCTGGTGCAAAGAGTGCGTCTCCAATATTTTTAAAATATGTGAATGTGTATAAAAGTAAAAAATCATTATTATTTAAACTTTTTAACACCCTGTAGTTCAAAACTAAGACTTTTAGGCATATGCTTATATAAAGTTGTTTTCTTATTTTTGGTGGAAAATCACCTCCTACAATTTTTCGCATTTGTTTAGAAACACCCTGTATAGGTTATTAATTATATTTCTAGTATATTCATAACTTTTATTATTATTATTGTTAATAATTCCATTTAATACGGGTTTCTTTAATGGAATGTTTATAACGCGTACAATAGCAGTATTTTAGAAGATTAAAATAATTATTTGTGTACTCAGAATAATATTTTCCCTTTGTTTATTTTAATTGGTTTAATAATATATACTCAAATCAGAAGCTCCAAAAACTAAAAATCCGAAAATGAACCAAGACAAAACTACCTTTATTTTTAATAATTCAGCAAAATGTTAAATAAAGAAGGTTTTAGAACAAAATAGAGTATCACATATCTAAAATTTTACATAAAATAAACAAAATTTTGTGTTTAGGGTAAATTTTTTGAATTATTTTTTACCTTTTAACGTAATTTACCTGATTTTAATACACACAATAATTATAGTTAAATTTTGTCAAAGATATTTAAATTCAAAAATTTAAAACCAGGTAAATTACGTCAAATAAGGTGTAAAACATGATTCAAAAAATAATACCAAAAAGCTTTTTTGTTTATTTTATGTGAAAGTTCAGATATCGGATCCTCATTTATTCGTAAAACCCTTTTATTTAACATTTTGCAAAATTAGTAAAAATAAAGGTAGTTTTGTCTTGGTCCATTTTGCATTTTTGTAGTTTTGGAGCCCTATACAAAACAAAACAAATTTCTCAACATGAATTTTGTTTTAAAAGCAATAACAGTTGCCATACACAACTTTTTGAACATTTAAATTTTTAGTCCATTTGCCCTATTGTAAAGTCCATCCGTGGGCATACTGTATATTTATTTTATTTTCATTTCCTAATTAATTTTTTTCTGTAAAAGTGCTTTTTTATTGTTGAAGCTTAAGTAAGTTAAAAAATAACTTAAAAATATAAAAGTTTATTTTAATAAAATATCAAGCTATGCTACCCCAAGCAAAACTAAAAAAAAATGGGTATTAAAAATAACGTTTTGTCATTTTTGTTTAAAAATTGTATTTAAAAGCCCAATTCATGTAAATGCAAATTTTGGGTAAATACGTAATATATATATTTTAAATAGCTTAACGAAAGACTAATAAGCATAAGTAAAAATATATAAAAAAACATAAATTAGATAATCTTCTCAAAAATTAGACAGGTAACTTACTATTTAAAGTTTACTTAACATAGCAGCAGCAAGACAGTTGTAAAAATGGGCAAAATTTGAGAATCGCCCTGTAGCTCCGATTTTGATCGCAATAGCCGTAAACCATTTTCTCTACAATTGTTTAAAAAAGAGGTAGAGAATCCTATATTTTTGATATTTCTTATGGTTTTTGAGGTACCCTGTAAAACCATCAAAAATGAAACACCTTGTATAATTAAGTGTCGAAGGTACGCCCGCCATTCGTCGCAATGTCACGGTCCCAAAGTTGAAATATCGGTAATGCCGATTAAAAGCGATCGACCGGTTAATTATCTGTATATGTCCCAATGTCCTTGATTCTCTAGGTCTTTGTACGGTAATTACCCTTCCCATAAGCCGGGTGGTGACTCGAAAAGCCATGGTTAAACCGTGTTCACCTGTAAAGTCTTAGAAATTTTTTGGCATTTTTTTTGTCTGCATATAATGTATTTAAACAAGCCCGCCCAACTAAAAAACAATATGCAGTTATGTACAGGAGTGAGTCCAATTGGATGCTTTTGTGGGGAACAGATGTTTCTGTATGCTTTACATAAAAGCTGACCCTTATTTACGCAACTTAAATTTCGAGCCAAAATTACTTATAAAAATAGCAATTAGCTTATCTTGCATCGTTTTATCTCTACAGCAAGCAGCAGTGTTTCTTAAGGAGGTATTCTCAGCCTAGAAATTTGAAAAAATCGCATTTTTTGTATAATTCGATAGTTTAGGAATTTAGGAAATTCTCTTTAAAAGGATTTTTTAAATTTAAATTATTTTACAAGTAACATACTTTTAGCAATTGGACCGGTTTGAGCAGACGACAGTAATAATAGGCGATTGGAGGGCGAGCAACCCGTGACCCGTGTATGAATAATTCTCTTTTCTTTTTTCATAATACTTTTAATATACTTCATCAAGTATGAAGCTGGGATGGTTAATTAAAGTGGTATCTTTCGAGATATGATCAGTGAACAAACTGATACCATTCTTTTGAAACTGATGTGGCTAACTTTATTTTGAATGTTTATTGATATTTTAACTGGCATCTGTCACGCGATCAAATGATCATGATCACTTGCAAGTGATAAAACTGATAGAAGTAAAACTAATCATATCTCAAAAGAATATCACTTAAGAGAAGGTAAGTTATACAGAACCAGCCAGTCAGAACCATAATAATACAAGATCCGGACCCCTAATCGTTTTTCCTTGTGAAATAAAGTGATTATAAACAAATTTCCGGGGTTGGCAAACCATATCAGGGCTAACTATCTATCCATCTATCTATCCATCTATCTATCTCATGAATGTAACGGAATCTTTGAGCCTAATTTTAACCAACTTCCAGCTATTCGATTTCTTTGAAACTTTGCACACGTATTAAGGACCCATGACAATGCAATAATCTGCAAACAGTATCCCGTTATCCTGGTTTGGATCGCCAGGAAAAAAAATCCATTATATTATTATAACCACTGCTTGATACCACCAAGTGTCATCTGTCACCTGTACGTCCCAGTGGTACCAACCACCGGCCATTTCAAGAGTTCGATCTGAATCGATTTTACTCAAATTTTATATTAGGTTATTTTCAGAAAGTCCATCTGAAAACTTTGCTACTCTTGACAAAATGGCGAAAAAATTTTTTAGTGGGTTGCCATCTGTTGGCAACATTCCAAACTTTTATACATACATAAATGCATATCGAACTAAAAATGAAAAATAAATAATAGTTTAAAAAACTAAAAACACGCTTTTATATGCAACCGAACTAAAAATTAGAAAATAATTTTTCATTAAAAAATATTGTCACTTCATAGTAAAAAGCGTGGGTGCATTTTACTATTTTTTCATAACTTTTCCATCATAGATATTGGCAAATATAATAATTATAACATTTAATATATTAAGCACCCCACGCTTTTACTATGAAGTGACAATATTTTTTTTAATGAAAAATTATTTTCTAATTTTTAGTTCGGTTGCATATAAAAGTGTAGATACTGCAACAACATAGTTGGCTACTTGGGCATAACTGCCAACCAGGCGAAAACGGGTTCAATGGTATAGGGTTGGCTTTTTAAAATCCTGGGCTCACTTAGAGTTGGCGCGATTTAAAGTTTCAAGGCTCCATAAGAAGTTTAAAGTTAATATTTTATAAGAAAAAAATGGTTAGCTACTGCTTTTTAAAAATAAAAATTCTTTTTTTTAATCCTTGTTTGGTTCAGAACAAACTTGATCTCTTGATTTTTGTTTGTTTGATGTACCTATCGTTTTCGCGTAAATAAATAAAAACCATTTATAGTCATGGTCATATTCCTATCTTAATAAAGAATAAAAAATAAGAATACAAAAGCAAAAACCGTACATCAAACAAAAAGTCAAGAAATCAAATTTGTTCTAAATCAAACAGGGATTTAAAAGGATTTTTATTAGCCTCTACCTATTGCTTATACAGTATACTGTAAAAGCAATAGCTAAAGGTATATCGGCCAGTAAAGCAACAACAAAGGATGTACGTGACTCATCCGATACGAAATGTTTACATGCCGGTATTCACGTTAGACTTTCTCTTTTCCTCACATTGCTTATGTGTTATGTTATTTAGCTGATCCGGTATACTACTATAAATAAGTATACCTGTAACTTTTTATTTTTATTATTGAAAAAAAAGTTATTCTTCATAAAAAATGCTTCTTTATCCAAAATGACAGAAGCCTTAGTAAAAATCGTCATATAATATACAGTGTGATTCATATTATAGTGCCAATATCTCAAAAACCATCAATTTCTTACCGAGAGACATTTTATGTTTTTTAACGGTTTTATTTAGCTTGTCCAGTTTATTCGGCTCAAATTAAGTAATTGGAAATTTACCCCGTTCTTGACGACAGATCGATCCTGATATTTGGTACACACTTCTAATCTTGATGATAATACAATATAAAACATTCTTTATGAATAAATATCCAAGATGGTCGCAAATAACAAATGGCGGATTACATATTACTTTACAATAACCTCAATATTAATATTAAATTGGTAGAATAGAGCTCACCATAAAAAAAAATCCAAGATAGTCGACGCCACAAAATGGCAGATTACATAATTTCCACAACTACCTCAATACGGGTATCTTAAAAATTAAAATTATTTAGACATTGTGGGTATATTTACTGATCTATATAAATAAAGAACTTCAACATAGAATCGGGATCCAAGAATGGGTCTTCCACCCAACGTATAGAAGAGATAGTTTTGGTTATCTTATCTAATAAAAGGGTTTGATTAGTAAAATAGAGCTAATTCTGAAAAAATTAAAATAGTTAAGACAGTGTAGGTATACTTTCAAATCTAAAAAAATAATTTTTGTAATTTAGAATCTGGTTCCAAGCATAATGGTCGCTAAATGAATTAGTTTTTACGTTCGACCTTTGAAACCTTTTCTCTAAAACTTAAAAACATAGGTTATGGGTAATCATAGGTTTTATATCAGGAATAGCTTAAAGAATTTAAATCTTAAAAACATATAGGGTTTTCCATTAAAATTAACAGGTTATCATACTTGAAATTCACCGAAGTAGTATTATAATGGTTTTTAAAGATAGAGTCTTTTAAAGGAACTATTTTAAACATTTTAAATTTTTGTTATGTTCATTTTTTTCCATAAAACTGCATAATGTGCTTTTGTTTGGACATTTTCTTCAAAACCAAAAGAGTTAGGTTATGAAAATATTAAAGGTTTTATATTAGAATGACCTGTAGAATTTAAATCCCAAAAATATACAGGGTGTTCCATTTAAAATATCAAAGTTTATATTAATAAGTCACAAATGCTATTATATCTAAAATTGGCATCTAGTGATAAAATATTACGTCCCTAAATTTGAAAACCATACGATTGCACTGAAGAAAATAAATTGATGGATAGTAATTTCGAATTGTTTCATCAACCCTTTTGATATTATTGTTGACTTTCTGGACACTCTGTATAAAAAATTCTTCACAGGTTTGATTAAAATTTGGATTTGTAAACTGTTTGACGAGCATATTTGAAGGTGTGCGGTTCGTGTTGTCAAATATCTCAAGTGTTTTATTGTTGTCATAAAGTAGAAACAAACATGTTCGAATTAAACGGTTAAAACAATTCCAGCAAATAAACGGAAGTTTAACAAAACTTGATTGGACGTCTGTGGTTGTTGTGCGATTAAATTTTGGTATTTAGTGGCGGCGCCAGGGGTGGGCGCGGTGTGGCGAGCGCCCAACCTAAATTGCTCTCGCCCAACCTGCTAATTAAACGCAAAAAAGTCATGTTCAAAAACCATTCCATTTATATAAATTATTTAATCAGCTCATATTCAAGTAATCCGAATTATGGAATTCTTGAATAAATATCATTAGCCCCGGATTTTAGTGTAAAATTTAAATATAAAATATAATATCCTGATAAAAATTTAAAAAAAAAATCATTTTTTCCCCTCAGTTATGTGTACCTATTTAAAATTTTAATGACCAAATGTCCATGACCAAAAAAATACAGTGATGATATTAAAATTGTTACCACTGCCTTTTGAATGAAACTTTTTTAAATAGAAATGAGAATCATGTAGAACCTCGTTTTAAAGGCCCTTTAATTCTCTACTCAACGCTACTTAGTTTTTGAAAATCGGCTTAGCCGTTCTACACTTGGAACTGTTTGAAATTTGGTTAAAATACCGTACCAACAGTGCGGTTTTATTAAAATTGGCTTGTAAGTCTAGAACGGCCTTGCCGATTTTTAAAAACAAAGTTGCAGGAAGTAGAGTATTCAAGGACCTTTAAAACGAGGTGCTGCTACATGACCTCCATTTCTATTTGCAAAAAAGTTGCCAGTGCCCCTTTGATATTAGACCATGTGACCAAAGTTATTTTAATGCCAAAAAGTAGCTTAAGTGACACCATTTTACATAAATTTCACCCGATCTCGATATCTTGACCCAGTTAAAAGTTAAGGGGAGAGAACTTTTAAAAACCGCAATGTATGTACAAATTGGAGCTAATCTTCATACGCCTGTAACTCTAGAACGACTGGACCAATTTTTAAACATAAAATGGTAATGAATAAAGAATCGAAAGGCCTTTAAAACAAAGTGCCACATGACCCCTCTTTCCATTTGAAAAAAAAGTTGCTAGTGCCTTCTAAGCCAAAATTATTTTTATGTCAAAGAGTAGTTCAAATGACACCCTTTTACCCAAATTTTAACCGATTTTAATAACTTGTCCCATTCAAAAGATAATGAAAGGGACTCTTTTAAGATTCTCACTGTATTTATCACTCAAGGTGGTAGTAAGATATTTTTTGTTTTACACAGCCTACTAAGCAAACAATTTTCTTGAGATCCGTTTGTTTTACCGCAAAAATGCAAAAAAACAAATATTTTATATTTTCTGTAGCAATTATGCCGGTGTAGCTTAACTTTTAAAATTGATCTTACACATTAAATTTTGGTTATCAACAGGCTTTACTCCCATTAATACCCCCTATGGTGAAAGAATATTTAATAAATTAATGGGTTTTTACTTTCTTTAAGACATACAATAAATACAACTTTTTAACTGATAGGGATGTGTAAATTTTCGTAAGATTTGATGCCAAAATGTTGCCACAGTTTTTTTTACCCGATTTGCGATGATTGCGGGTTGGGAGGGGTCTCTGTTTTTAGTTTATGGGACCCTAAAATGAGGTTCTAAAATATTTGTACTGAATTTTAAAACGCCCTGTGTTCATATAATTACAATATTGCACTGCACATTTTACTGCCCACCTCTAAATTTCTCTGCTGGATATTGCCCAACTTAAAAAAATCTGGCACCGCCACTGTTGGTATTTAACAAACGTATTTAAAAAATCTGGCAATTGCCTTGCAGCAGCACCATAAACAAAACAGTAGCCAGTATTTAAAAAATATTTATTTAGTATATAGAGAAATAAATTAAATTGATATAAAAATTAAAATATGTATGTAAGTTTTCGAGAAGAAGGCTTGAGGCTGCTTAGCAATTTTTAAGCTTCTTATTAAAAAAAGTAGGTATTTTAATCTTTAAGTATTGTGGTACTCCAATTTATCTAAATTTTAATAAATCAAATCAAGGTTTTTTGGACCTGTATTATCGGTAGATTGCGTTAAATCAACTGATACAGGCAAATTCTTGCGAGAACAAGAGTTCAAGTATAGAAAAAGAAATAAAACAAGTTGTTTACTGCGACTTAAAAATTTTGGTATTAAAAATCCTTAATATAAATCAAAAATAATAAAAACAAATAATACTGCATTCTGGTTTTAATTTACATGATAATATTTACAATAACCTTCTTCTTTACGTTAGTTGGGAATTTCTGAATCCCTGTTGTGATTATAAAAATAGTAATGCATTCAAATAGTTTATAAAGAATTATTAATTATAGTCTTTGGTAATTGACAAAAATCTAAAGAATGTATTAAAATAAATGTAAATTCCGACTATCCACTGATGGACTTTACAAGAGGACATATACAGTGTGGGGTAAATTAAACTTGCACACTTTTTAACCAAAAAACTTTTTATTTGTTGCGCCTATCTTTTTTATTTTTAGAGGGCTAATGAATAGATGCGTTTTCTTTACGTTTACCAATTTTGGTCAAATAGATTTAGACAGGACTGAACTTACAGGACTTATTCCAAATTACTCTATTTAACCTCGTTGCAAAATAAATCACATTTAGCTACGATTGAGCTAAAACGCTTTTCTCATAGACAAACTATGAGAAATGATTGTGTAAAAGCAAATCTGTCAACAATTTAAGGATTCAGGAATCATAATTATTCCTAATAAATGATGCGCCCCATGGATCATGCATTTCTGTCGGTTTCAGCATGGAACTTTTTTTAGTGCGATTTAAAAATCAAATATGTAAGGTTACCATGGTTTCTAAGTTGGATGCTGCTACAACTTAACAGCAAATTAATTAAAATTAGACGTATTAGCCTAATTGTAGATAAATTTAATTTATTTTTCAAAGAAGTTAAATCCATCATTTTGGAAAAAGTCCGGTCCTGTTTAAATCTAGTTGACGAAAATTGGCAAACCTTGAGAAAACATATCTACCTATTAGTCCTTTAAAAATAAAAAAAACATAGGCACAACAGATAAAAAGGTATGATTAGTTAAATAGTATGCAAGCTTTATTTGTCCCACACTGTAGATAAAAAAATATCACTCTTGTGATTGCATACGTCTGAAACACGATTTTCCGGCCCCGGGGGTCATTTTTTGGTCCCAAATAGGAAATTTTACTTGGGCATTAACTTGTCTAACCAATCTAAGCTACGGAATTTAAAAGTACATAAAAATCTCACTCTTGTGATTGCTACATCTGAAACATAGTGTTTGGTCCAGAATTAAAATGTAAAAATATCACTGTTGTAATTGCTACGTCAGAAACACGAATTTTTTGGCTCCTTGGGGAATATTTTCCCGGTCCCAAACAGGAAATTTCAGGTAGCCGTAGACCAGTCAAGTAAAACAGGCTTTGGCTTTGAAATTCACCCTCGACCCCGCCTTATCCATATCCCGGAAATCGTATTTCAGAGCCCATAGAGGCCAATTTCGACCCGTGGCGTAGGGCCAATTTCAGACGTGTAGAGCCATTTCTAAGCTCAGGATCGGATTTAGCGTTAAAAAATACAATATGAGCCATGCGTTTTGGTTCATAGGCCGGCAATAGAATAACAAAACAAGCACTATGATTCACGCCTGTTTACATGCTGGTATACGTATTTAGTTAGATTGTATCTTTCCTTCACATTGCCTACATGTTATATTATTTAACTGAACCTGTATATGGAAATACATATGTCTGACACTTGTGTATGAATTTTTTGTGGGGCTGTGTATTAAGTATATTTAAATTCACATTTATTTAAAAAGTAATGTCTAATTCAACGAAATTTGACGCTGTTAATTGTAACCTTTCCCTAAGTTGGGTTTATCAATAATCTATCATTACCATGTGGGGTGTCTAGGGATGGCACTTAAATTTTAAAATCCCAATCCCCAAGCGCTTTAAACTTTTCCATACAGCTAGGTATGGCAACGATATATCGATTATTTTAAAATATCGATATTTCGAAACTCAAATATCGATAGTCTTTATCGATATTTAAGTTCCCGAAATATCAATATTTGTGATAAATGAGAAAAAGTAAAATAGGTTTTTTACTTAAATTTTTATAACTAAAAAATGTTGTGCAATAAAATTTAAAAAAACTAAAGAATTAGGGTAATTTTTACTAATATGCTGTGTGTTTACCTTATTAAGACAAAAAAACTAATATGAGAAAATATATCGATATTTTTTCTCTCTCAATATATATCGATATAAAGCCCTTCAATATATCAAATAATGGATATTAGCCAAAACGATATTTATCGATATCGATATATCAATGTTTTTTTTTTAATTTGACATTCCTACATACAGCCATTATTATAAGAGTGGAATTTTTTAAATTTTTTGATTAATGTTCTATAGTAACATTATGTATGCTACAAAATAACTATTAGATAAGACTTATATTTGTACAGTTTTGTTTGTAAGTATTAAGTGGCAAGTTATTTAAAAAACAAAAATTTTGCACTTAATGTTAAAATTTAATAGACATGTTCAAGATAATCTTGATTAAAAAAAAAACAGACAAAATGTTTTGTTTGATTTTATGACGTTATAAATAAAGTATTTTATCATTAATACATACTTTTCATTTGGTTTTTGTGTGTTATTTTTAAAATATTTTTTGGTTTAAGGAGTTACATCCGGTTGTAAGCACGAAAACACATGTTTTTGTAAAGGGACTTTTTATTAGAGAAATATATGTATACAATTAACGTACACGTAGTAAATTTAATGTATTTTAAGAAACCGTGATAAATTTCTAAAATTATTGGATTCTGTTGTTCCTAAAGTAGATCTCCTAAAGGACCTCGACAAAAGGTGTTTGACGGTGTGGAAAATATCTCAGATCCAAATTATGTGAAAGGAAAAAAATCCAAAAGATTATTTTCAGTAAAGGTAAATAAAGGTAATGATCGTAGGATTACCCAAAATTTAAATTTCAACAAGATGGCGGCTTTCCAAAAACGTGCATATCTTCGAATCTATTTGCCGGGTCAATGGAAAATGTTCGGACAATATTCTCAAATATCTATACTTACATTCAAAATATACAGGGTGTTTTTAAACAAACACCAAAAATTTTAGGAGGTGATTTTTTACCAAAAAATAAGAAAACTTCATATGTCCATAAGCCCTAAAGATCTTAATTTTGAATTACGGGGTGTTTTTACAAAATTTTGGATTTTTATAATAACTTTTATACTCATTTTAATATTTTTAAAAAATTGGGAGACGCACCCTTTGCACCAACAGACATTTTTTGGCATACAAGAATTTTTTAACTGTATCGTCGATAAGGGGTTTAGGGTAAATATTTTTAAAGAAAAAATTTTAAAAATAAAAATATTTTTTTAATTCCCGTTAAATTAAAAACTAATCTCCTGACTTTTTTTTGTTTGATGGTTAAATTCCCATCTAATTAAAGAATAAATAACAAAGGTTAATTTTTAATGAAGAATCTCATATTAGTAATATAAACTGACCATGCCAAAAATGGTTTTTATTGATTTTAATGGTTATAAACAAAATTGCAGGTAACATTCCCTTTAGGGTGATCAAACTTAAGTCGGCACTATAGCTAACTTTTTTATTATTGGAGATAAAAGTCGGTCAAATTAGTAAAGTTCTAGTATTCTTTCTGATGATTAACATGCAAACAACAAAAAACCAATTAAATATATGGTTTTTGATTTATTGCAAAAAATCACTTTTTTAATGGACCACCCTGTATATTATATCACCTTAAAAGATCTATCAAAAAACTATATTTTCAACACTATGAGATAGACATATTGAATATGGTATTTTCTTAAAGCGCTTTATCATATTTATTTAACGGTGATGCAATATACAGGGTGTTTTATTTAAAAATGCCAATTTTCTATTAAATTCCATATCCATGACCATATCTTCGAAACTATTAAAAATTGGATATATTACATGAGGACTATTTATAAAGCTCTATATAATATACAGAGTGTTCCATTAAAAAAAAAGTACGTTTTTGCAATAAATCGAAAACCCAATGTTTAATTTTATTGTTTTTCTGTTGGCAGCACATTAATCAGGAAAAAAATAATACTACAACTTCACCAATTTAATTATTTACCAACTTTTAATTTATCAATGGAGGAATTTAAAAGTTATACGTTTAAATGCAAAACAATATAATAGGTGTTCTGTAGTTACAAACAGGGTAGTTTCTAAACAAATGCGAAGCATTTGGGGGTGATTTTTGGTTAAAATTAAGGGTACTTTGGTTTATAAACGTAGGGTCAAAGATCAATTATTAGGAAGATATTGCCGTACAGAAATAGCAAAAAAATGAAGTTTTTATTTTTTATCGCAAAAACGAGTAGTGAAATAATAAAATTGTGTGTGCTTTTTAAAAAAATCAATGAAAGTGGTGGAAATACATTACCCCTATTGTTCCTGCTAACCAAATTTAAAGAAAGACTTACGCAATGACCTCGAAAAATTTGGAAAGCCTTTTTTATTTTTTATTATTATTTTTTTGTTAAATTAAATTAACCAATTTAAAATAAATAAAATAAAATGTAAAAAATTGTGTATCGAAACAATAAAATTTATTTTATAAAAAAAAGTATTGCTGATGTTACCTATCAATGCATTTGTAATAAATATTTTGGTCCTAGAGCCAGCGACAGATTTCGGTGACCAATTTCCTTTCAGTCCATAACACGTAAATGCTTCAAAAACTGTTGTGAGCGTCAGCTGCGGCGGCACCTTTATTTAGATTTTTTACTGGAAATTATACAGGGTGTCCAGAAATTAATTTAATATTAAATATTAGTTTCTGGACACCCTGTATAATTTATAGTAAAAAAATTAAATGTAGGTGATCTTACACTTAATATTCTAACAATCTAATAAAATTTATAAAGTCAAGCGTAAGTAAGGTGGGATATATTAAAATTTGGTTTTTGTCAAGAATTTTTTTAAATCTTAAATACCTTACATGTTTGATATAGGTTTCGCTAATAAAATTTACCTAATATTTATTACCACAATTAAAAAATGAATTAATATACAGGGTGTTCAATTTAAAAAAAACCAGAAGTTTAATTACAGTACTACAATTTGTCCATAGAGACGCAGCTCAAATAACTCGCAAAATTTTGTACGTGGCTCACGGTCTATTTTTTTATTTGCCAATAATTGGTCGTTTAAACGCAATACTCTTTTTGTTTTTAAGATAAAAAAATAGGGATAATTTTATTTTTTCGTTATATCTCCTTAATAGTTGACCCGATGTTTATCAAGAAAAATACCCTTTATTTTGAACAAAGAGTCATCTCCTAAAATTTTCCGCCTTAGTTTAGAAATTATTATTATTAATTATAATAATATATCATTATTAATTCAAAGACGTAATCTTACGTTTTCAGTAATTATTATTTCCCAAAGACTTGTTTTCAAAACAAAAATTGTCTTTGATTCAATAAAAATATTTTAATACGTATATACGTTGGTCTCCAAATATACATAGGTATAAATCGTAACCGGTATAGTTAATATAGGTTGTTGGCTTCTTATAGAACTAAAATTAACATTTTAAAGGTCAGGAGAACAATGTTATTATTTTCTTTATTTATAATAATAATAACTCTAATAATAATAATAACCCAAGTCAAGCAAATTTTTAAGGTTAAATGCGACGACACAAGATTCGTTGACCAGTAAAAGTATTTATTTTTTAGAATAACCATGATACATCTCAATTTGGTTAAATCGCGTAAGAGCGAAAGACGGAAATAACCAAAACTAGCATTATAAATTGACTTAAGGTCAACCATATCATAAACCTTAGTGTTGACAGTTTTTTCCAAAGTTTTGCCCAGAGTTTCTTTATGAGAAGGGATTTAGACATAAGCAAGACCGGTGATAGCTTTTGTCAGGGACGTGAGGGTGTGAGAATTACGATTTCGGTTGGCAGTTCTGTTCAAAGTTGGTAGCATTATCAGCTATGACAGAGTCGTGCCTTGTCGAAGCTTTGTTTGGTAAAAACTGTGGAAATTTGCCATTTTCATTTTGGTTGTATATTTTGCAAGGATTTACAGTTTTTAATGTTTTTGGTTGGTTTAGAGACTTCACATATTATTGGTTCGGACTCGTTTTATTCTAGAGATTTTGATAGTGTTTAGTCGAATAGTTTTCAGTCATTCATGTTTTTATATACATATGATACTGATGAGTGTCCACTAATTAATGGTACACAGAAAAACCACAGATTTCTTATGCGAAAATAACCATTTAGGATTTAAACAAACATACCTATATCCAAAAGTTAATGATAAGGAAGATACGGGGTGTTAAAGATATATAAATATTTTTTATTCATGCATTTCGATAATTTTTAATATATTTTAAACATTTTAATAAAACTCGGTCTCCAGGAGTTTTTAGATATCAGCTATTTATATCTGCGCAGTTGTGATTATGGCTAATACGATGTTATTGAAGGTACATACATACTTTCGGGTGCACCGAACAACTAAAACGTGAATACCTTAAAAACGGTTGTCAAGACCGATTCTTACTAAGTATACCTTTTTTGTGCAGAAAGCATAGAGAAGCTTACTAGTTTAAATACATACAGAGCAGTAACAAAAAATTGTGTAGTTTTAGAGAATTTTAAATAGTGTACCCATCGCCCTCTAGTCTACACACAAAAATAATATTTGATCTGAAAAGCTAATGTTTAAAAACCCTTAGATATAATTTTATTAAGATATTTAAAAAGGGGGAACAATTATCGAAATAAATTTACTTTTTCTTTTACTATGACACCCCCGTATCTTCCTTATTATAAACTTTTGGATATTAGGTATGTTTGGTTAAATCTTAATATTTTGGCATAAGGAATCTGTGTTTTTTTTGTGTACCATTTATTAGCGGACACCCTGTATACAAAGTTTTTAAAATGGTTTTGACTTACGGAACCATGGAAAATGTTTTGCTTTGCCAGGTACCTCATCGTCCTCTCGTCGCTTTGATAATTTTTAATTTTCAATATTTAAATCACATTTATGTTTTTGTTTTAAGTTATGCCTGTTAAAATAATCCAATAAATTTTGTTTACATACAGTTCTTTTTTGTTTTCTCCTTAATTCTACGCCACTGATCTGCCTAAAATCAAACATGGCCGAAAATGGCCCGACTTGACGTCACAGCCGCGCTAGCCAATATGTCGTGACCTTATCTCATCAAACGACTTTGAGTTTTGCCAATAAACACGTTATTTTGGGTCCGTTTCGTCTTCCGCCTTTAATATACACACAAAGACTAGTCAATATATTGGGTTTTTCAATAAGAGTGATAGTATTTTAAAGAGAGATTTCTCGGTTTTTAATTCATATATTTTTATTAATTAATAGGTAAAATATTACCATGGGCGCATTCAGATTCGACAAAATTGGGGTTAACTTTACCCCAACCTTAACCTTGGCAAACTAATTTGTTCCTTATGTTTAGTTTTTATAAGGTCGTGTCTATTGCGCATGTCTTCATATGAACATGTCAGCTCAGTTGTGGCCACTCAACATTTATTCACTCGAAAATTGGATCGCCATTATAGGTACTCTAGGTAGTAGGTTATACGCCGCACTGTGGAAAAGGTTGAATGTTAGTTAACTTAACGTCAAAACTCATCCACAAACTTTTCCACAGTGCGGCGGATAACCTGCGCAGAAGTACCGACCCAATTTTCGAGTGAAAAACGTTGAGTGGCCACAACTGACTCTACCACTTTGGTAATAATTTTTTATTAACCATCAAGAGGAGTCAGACGCTGTATTATAAAACTACACAGTATACTAAAGATAGTTACACCTAGAATTTAAGAATATATGGATTAGAAACCGATAAATCTCTATTTGAAATACTATCACTCTTATTGAAAGACCCTATACAAGGTGTCGAAAATGGTAGTCATAAATGATAGGGTTGATAGAGTGAGCCAAAATAATGTTAGTACTTTGTATATAAAAAAGTTCTTTCGTCCTTTATTAGCGAGTCGATGACGTTTAAAGTTCGCTTTAAAGAGAGAATTTTTTTTCGGCAACGTTTTGTTCTCAAGATATTCATCACCAATGTTGAAAATCAAACTATCCTTATTTTTACTATATTCTCTTTTTTTTGCTCTAAAATCTTGATATAACACTAAATTCGCAAAAATTAGGAAACCTTTTAAACATGTTTTTTTAATGATTTTAGACCTTTCTTTATTAATATAAAAGGTTTGCTTTAAATCAAGTCGCCATGTATGAAATCATTATACACATAGGTGAATGCAAGGTTGCAGCGTTTTAGGGGTAAAATATTTGGGATTTGATGAAAAAACGTGTAAAATAACTAGAAAAGAGGTTTTTTAAGGATGTTTATAACATATTGTATGCCAATTTAGTGTTATATAAAGAATTTTGTGCAAAAAGAAGGCGGAATATAGTGAAACAAAGGATAGTTTAAATTTCAATTTTATTGATAAATATCTCGAGAACGAAACGTTGCCCAAAAAAACTTATTTCATATTCGTGATCAGCGCCCCAAAACACCCCCGTATAGCAAATTTCGATAAAATCGGAGTTGCCGCAACTTCCTAGACAATTATCAAAATCAATAATGAAATAGGCGTGAAAAGAAGGGAATGACCTTTTTTTTGCTCTTCAAAAATTTTCTTGTTAGAAAATGGAAAATAGGCGCTCCGGGAATTCTAGCCTAGGGCGCCTCAAACTGTTAATACGGCCCTGCATATACATTTAATAAATTTAAAACTTATTTGTATTAAAAACATTTAACATTTTTATAATATGATAAGGTACGTAAATAATCTTGACTGTTTTTTATTTTAACAAAAAGTTAACGGAAAATATCTTCGTTCTAGGAGAGACTAAAAGCATTCAGCATCACTTTGAACAACCTTGGCGTATAGATTTCGTTTTATATTTAACAACCATCAAGAAAAAAATTTTTGAAGTTAACGAACACGTTAAAATAGTATGTCATTTTACACTTATTACATGTATGTCATTTTACCCAAAAACGTCAATTTGGCGAACATAAATTTTAGAGTATAAATATATCTACCTGTAGTAATCATATTTTTTTATAAATAAACATTGCCAAATTATTGTGTTTTATTAAAAAAATTACAAAATTTGTAACAAAACTATGTAACTTCGCAAAAATGCATAAATTTCAAATTAATTAGAATTATTTTGCGGTTGGTGAATTGGAAATTAAACTTGAAAAACCGTAGCTTAATGTATAAATTGCTTGATGTTGCCGCACTGAAAGAAAACCTGCAATTTAGTCTAGACCATGATGTCAAAGGTCAAAACTTATTATACCATATTTAAATTAACAGTTCTACATTATTTAAATTTAATTACAATTTATTTTATTACATATTGTTTTTGTTTTTATAACCGTGTTAGTAAAAATAATTCAATAAATAATGTATTATTTTTATTTTACTTTAATTAATGATCATTAACGGTAGAATGATTGTTTCAGTATTATTAACAGGTGCAGAACTAAAGAAGTGTTGTTTAAGATAATTATAGGAAAAATTATAAAAACATTTTATAGAAAACTCAACCCCTCGAAAAAGCGGCGGCTGGTAACGGCCGCACTATATTTAAATTATATGTTCCTAAAGTTTATTTAGGCTTTTTATAACAAGTAATTCAATACACTGCTAGTCCCTTGTTTGGGAACCTAGTATTTTGCCTCTCTTAACCCTTTTTATTCCTGTTTGGTCACCTCCGCAGAAATGTATAATTAATCGTTCTTGTTTGGTACCTGAGACATTTACATATGTTACGCCAGATTTGTGTAATTGCCGATTTCATGTATTTTTATGTAAATTTTGTTTAATTCAGAAAATAAGCTGTTCTGTTACATTGAGGGGGTCATGGTTAGTTCTGGTTAGTTAAATCTTTTTTAATAAGGCGAATAAACCAAAAAAAAAATGGATTTCACTAACCAGAACTACCATAACCACCTCAATATAACAGTTTTAATTACTGCTTATTTCACGAATTAAGCAAAATTTTGCCGAATACATGAAATAGACAATTACACATATTCGGCGTAACACATATACATTCATAAATTTCATAAATGTTTTATTTTGATTTTAAAAATAAAAAAATACGACATGTTTTAAGTATTAAGACCGTAGTAAATATTTTTAATAGTTTTCTCCGTGGCAGAAAAAATTAAAACATTTAATTCCTGTTGACTAAAATGTGACTTTTCACAAAATTACTTTTTTTCTGTAGGAAAATTGTGAATATTTTTACCGGGCATACATACACCTAATTAAACGTATGTATTTAATTTTAAAATATTTTATTATACAAAACTTACATTTCCTTTGGTAATTATTCACAAACTGGACGCATCGCCGATTTTAAGAAAAATATTGGTATATATACGGGGTCCTGTTTTTATCATGGATTGAAAGAAAAGCTTTATAACTTTATGGAAAAATGGGTTTTTACTAGGTGGAAATCAAATATTGAGTGCCAATTTAACTTTAAATAAAGAATTGTTTTGATTATGACTATCTCAAAAACGAGACGTGTCCGAGTAAAAATTCTCTCAGATTTGTTTTCAGCGCCTTAAATAACTCCCATATACCAAGTTTCATTAAAATGAAGCGTCCGATTTAAAAATAATTAATTTCTTTAAATCAAAAGTCGAATGACTCTTTTTAACCTTCCAAAATTCAAAATAATTACTAAACAATCACTTTTAGTTTCAAGTTTTTAATTTATGTTCGTCAAATCACAAAATTACATTGACAAAATCATTTCTTTAAAGGTTTCCATAGTGACGCAAGGTCTAATTGTCGTTTCCGGAGAAAATAGTGTATAACACTCGGAAAAAAAATTGGATTATAGCTCTCTAACATTTTATCTCTCTTGACAGGTGCTGAAATGTGACTTTTTATAAAATTACTTTTTCCCGGACATACATACACGTAATTAAATGTAGATATTTAATCATACTCATAAATATTTCGATTTTGTACAGAACTTGACACTTATACAAAAAAGAAAATCTGTTTTAAAAATTTAAATAAAAAATAGCTTTTTAATTTTGTCTCATTTACCACAAATATTTAAAATATTCGATATTGATTTAACGATATATTAAGAAATTAAAAATCGATGAAGATTATCGATTATCCAATATATCGATATTTGAAAATAATTGATAATATCGTTGTCATCCCTACCGACGACATACACCGTTTTTTTGCATTTTTCTGTTATATAGCAAATATATTATTACATATTGTTATAGACTTTTAAAAATGTGCTTATGTTAGAGAATTTTATAGAGTTAGGATCATTTAATTTAGCTTGTTAATTTATTTAAATAATTAACCTTTATTTTTACAAGTTCTTTTATCACTTTTGAAGGTTTCCGAAACTGCCCGAATTATCCATTGAGGACTTTTATGCCATCCTGTACTATGGAATTTTCGCTATATTTCTCCAAAATTCTAGATCATTCTTCACACTTCCATATTACTATAAAAGGGCGACAGAAAACCTTCGAATGATTAGTATAGATTTGGCTTTTGTAGTGTAAACTTCGAGACATTGACAAGTAAACATTTTTGTCGTTGTAGTAACCATAGTTACGTTTCATTGTTAATAAAGGTATAAAACGAAGACACGTGTTTTTATAGGTGTTTCGGAACAATATATACTGGGATACTTTCAAATATTTATTTGTGACGGTTCAAACGCTACAATAAAAATTTTTTTATGGAAACCGCCCTCCCCTATTTTCCACTTTTTTATTTTTAAAATTTTTCCTACGCTTACACACAATTACCGAGCTGGATTCCATATTTTATCTTTCTAGGTCATCTGAAAGTGGGTTAGGCTTTTGATCTTATATGTATATGTTAGTCAGTCACTGGAAAATTTACGACTTTCGTATATTTATAACCGTTTGAGCTAGCTTCATAAAATTTGGGCTTCTGGTTGTCCTTATAAATAAACATAAATAGAGTGGTGCCACGTGTGTGTAATATTACACTCGACCCGCGTAACTTGGCTTAACACGTAGCCTCGTGTCTAGTTAGTTAGTTAACTAAATTAACAAAGCCTTTTTATACTTAGTAACATTTATGTTATTAACCTACTTATTTTTTTTTATTTTAATTTATTTTAAGCTTTTTAGTGTTAATGAGTTTTATTCTTTTTTCGTCGGGTTAATATTTTTAGTGATTAGACAATGTATCAGTCGTGCCAGTTTGTGGTTACCCTTTTGGTTTAAACTAAAATTAAATAATATTGGATATGGGTTCACTTCATTATACCTTAAAATTTGCTCAAATTTGGCTAAATTACCTTGCTTGTCAAAAACCAAATAAAAAAATTATATCGCAGAAGACGATAGGTAATATTTTAACACTTCTGGGACAAGAGCTACTTTAGTCTCTCCAAACAGGGACTAAAGTAGTATATTTAATCCCTGGGAACTAATTGGAACTTTTACTTTTTACCTTAATAAACCAAAAAAAAAAAAAAATACGTTTGTATTTAGAAGTGAACTAAATGTATTTAAATACATTAAGAATAGCAAAGGTTTAACATTTTTTCGTTATTAAGGGCATTAAGGATTTTTCCTACGAATACATGTGAAAATAACAAATAGCACACTGTTTTCATCCATAGAAAATGCCCTATCACACTAGTGTTGCAGAGTACTTTACAATACAGTGTGATATATGTTATGATGCCATTCTAAAAGTTTGTATATGTATACAATCTTTTAAAATGGCATGTGCCTTATGTCTGCCAAAACAAAGAACAGATGCCGTCGCTGTCATATTGTACTTTTTTACAACCTATATTAGGATTCGAGAACCAGATCGGACGATGCCAAGAATTTAAAATAAGTTTTATGATATTAAAAAATCGTGTTTAATGTGGTGAATGGTCTGGTCTGGTTCTCTACGCCGCCCGCCGCGCTGCGCCGCGCCGCACAGTGGGGCCTCAATGTTCAAAACCACAAAACGAAGACATTGTTTTTGTCATACTGTTATACTAAATCTTTAAATTTGGGAGATATTGTAGTTTCTATACCTAAGTCAAGAAGTTTTTGCAATATTTTTAATTTTATTTTTTATTTCAAGAAAATATTTACTATATTTTATATATATACAGGCTGTTACAAATTCGAGAAACACCATAGGATCTCGGAAACGGTAAGAGATACAGGATTGGGTAAAGTTGCGCATTTTTATGCTTAACAATGTTTTATTTTAAAAATTTAAAAATTTGCAGCCGTTTCGAAATTATCAGGCCAAAACCGAATTTTTGCGAAACAGTTTTTATTTCTTTCTCGGTTTATTTGACGAGATATTTTAAAACTAAAGACACATTACCATTGCTACTTTTTTACTCTATATAATATTAATAAATAAATTTAAGATCCGACGTTTCGTCTTTGAGCCACCATCATCAACTTTGTTTTTTAAATGGACGAAATATTTGGTTTTAAACTTGGTTAACTCGTAATTTAATTTTAAAACCAACGATATATCACACTTTACATTTGTGCGACGTTTCGAACTGAAAAACCATCATCATTGACCATTTCGCCATTACAAATAACGATTTTACCCCAAACGTTCGAGGATATTTCGTTTGCAGGTAAGTATGCATCCATTTTTTATGACAAGCTACAATATAGTTGATAGAGGCGTTTGATTAAATTAAATGTTTTATTTTTTACCTATAAGTAAAAGTATGTAAATTACTTTAATTTTTGTAGCTTGTTAGATAATTTATGAATAAATAAATAATAAAATGGAATAAAAATAAGTAGTAATAGAAATAAATGAATGCATTCTTACCATAAAATGGAAATTTCCAAAATCGTTTTAAATAAAAACGTAATTTTTAATGAAAAAAATAGTGGATGGTGGTTTTTGTTCAAAATGGTGCATAAATGTAAAGTGTGATATAATGTTGTATTTAGAATTAAAATACGATTGTATTAAGACTAAAAACAAATATTGCGCCCATTAAAAAAAACAAAGTTAATGATAGTGGCTCAAAGACGAATTGTCGGCTTTAAATTTAGTGACATCATTTTATAAAACAGAAAAAGTGGCAATGTTATTGTGTCGTTAATTTTAAAATATCTCTTTAAATTAACCAAGAAAACAATAAAAACAGTTTCGTGAAATTTCGGTTTTTGTCGGATAATTCCGGAACGGCAGCAAATTTTTAATTTTTCAAATGGAATATTGGTAAGCACAAAAATGCACAACTTTGCCCTAATTTAACCAACCCTGTATCTCTAACCGTTTCCAAAATCTTAGTGGTATTCCTCGAATTTGTAACAGCCTGTATTTACAACTTTTATAACAGCACTCAGCTTAGTGCTGTTATTATACCAAAACCTAAAAAATATTTTTCAGATTGAATCTACATATTTTCGAAACTATTAAAGACAGATGAATGTATAAGGTGTAATTTTTTAAAACACTTTCTTATTGGATCAAATCTTTTTAATGATGACACAATATACAGGATGTTTTATATACTATTTTGCTATCAACAAACTACTTGTTTGTTATTTAAGGTTATTTTATATTTTAAATAAAAACAAGCTTAACTGGGCTATTTAATTTGGATAATCTCCTGTATATTATATTTAAAATTTAAATTATTTTTTATTTATTGCTTATTTAAACAAATATACTAGATCCTTATGAGTATTAGGAACACGTGTAAAGTAAAATACCCTATGACTGTCCAGCTAAACTGTTTAGCCAAGGTTATTTATTTTTATTTTTGATTTGTAAATTTCTTATACTAGAAAACCAAAAATTTATTTTATAATATTGTTTGATAATGTTTTTGATTCAGAAAAACTAATTCCTTGTTTAAAAAAAATAAATATATTATTATATTAATATATTATTATATTAATATATTATTATATTATTATATTATTATATTATTATATTATTATATTATTATATTATTATATTATTATATTATTATATTATTATATTATTATATTATTATATTATTATATTATTATATTATTTTAAAAAATAATATTAAAGTGTCTGTAAATTTTATAATATTTATAATAAAAATGAAATATAATATAGGAAATAAAAAACCGTAAACAGGCAGAGGATATAATCCATAACCTACTTAAAAATTATTTATACATTTATTTGATAAAATATGACAGTACGTCATTATAGGTAAAATTATAAAATATTTAATATTTCTTTAAAAAAAAGAAATAGTAATAAACCGTGAAAAGTCTTAATATGACTTTATTTTTATATAATAAATACAAGTATTAATACTTTGATGTTGTCGGCCGGATAATCAAGAAACAGAAAAATATGTTTAAAAACAATTTGTTAAATTATAATGCAAAACTTTGTTACGTAGCAACAAAAGCATAAAATACAAAATAATAGGGTAAGGGATATTAGAAGAGATTAAAAAAACATGTTATACCTAAATACTAAAATTACTTAGTCACTTATAAAATATTTACTTTAGATTGTTTTAATTATATTAATCAAATTTTTTCTTTCATCAGCAGTAAATGTTTCTTTTTATTTATATTTTTTGGTTAACTATTTCTTTAACAAAATCATTTTGGAAAATTTGTTTTTAAATAATTTTTTATTTTATTTTATTTTTTTCTGGTTTTTTAGGATTTTTATTCTCTTTTTCTTGAATAATATTCCTTCCATTCTAAGGATCTGGCTACTGCAGGGATCTTATTTTTTATTTTTTATTATTTTATTTTTTACTCAGGCCAAATAAAGGGCTTTTAAGTGGTGTTGGTATATATTTTAATAAGGGGCATTATTGGATATATTTTTGCAAAAACTTTCATAAGGTTTTTAGGTGGTGTCGGTGACGTCGTTTTAAGTGTGGTAAAATGGAACCTTTATTTTTTTAACTGTCAAGTTTTGGCGACGGTGCTTTTAAATAATTACTTAGATACTAACTTGTCAAGAATAAACCAATGGTAACGGACTTAATTTTTATTAAAGGACCAATTATTACTTTCAAAAGAACTGTAGACTATATAATGACCAAATTCATAGCCATTTTTTGACAAACATGTGTTATTATAGTAAATAATATCCAGTTTTTCTTACAAAAGCTTTATAGCACCAAGTAAATTAACGGTTAATTGATTACTGGTAATTTAACTATTATAACATTGTGTTGTGTAGAAGATGGTATAATAGACTTTAAAAAAATCCATGTTTAACTCTCAAAATTAATGAAACCATTCAATAACAAAAAAATTTATTTATGACCGACATTGTGTCCATTTTATGACCATATAGTTCTGTTTCAAATAAAAAGACATATCTAAATAAAATCGTTTGGTCATTTTTTGGCCTAAATTTCAATTATAGTTTTTCTAAACCATATTTAAAACTAAAAAGTAGGTATCGAATAAAGCAGCTCTAAAAATAACAAAAATAGTACTGCTTACAAATACAATTACTGACCGCTCGGTCATGATTTGGTTAACATGTGAGTTTTTGAAACCAGCATTTATATAAGTTGATTTAGGTTTAAATTTTTAAATATTTTGTTATAAAATGTAAAATATACATTTTTCCAATATAACATCTCGTTTTTAATTAATTAATTTAATTTAAAAAAAAAACATATTTATATAATTTTAAAACAATATTTACAAAGGTAAATTAATTTCTAAAATGAAAATATATAGTTTTATTTTAAATAAAAATAACGTATACGGACTGTACACGGATGGCGTTAATAAAAGGGCAAATGGACGAAAAATTTTATTTTGCTAAAAAATCATTCTTCATAAAAATATTTGCTTGTAAAAAAATAGAATTCACTAAAAAAAAAATGTTTATCTAGTTTACAGGATTCGCAAAAAATTAGGAAAAATTATTTTTCTCCCAGAGTAAACTACTTTTTTAATTTTTAAGCAAAATGTCATTAGGCAAATTCATTTAAAATAATGTTTGTAATCGATAAAAACAAAAATATTTGTTTTTATTGAATCCCATAATTTGGAAAAAATGTCCTGATCACATTCGTATACAACTGAAAAAATATGTTACGTAGGAATGTGGAGAAAGCAGGTGTCTAAAAAGCAAATTATTTGAGTCTTTAGGTAATTTTATGATACAAATTTAAAATAATTTTTTTTGATAACTAAAAAATCAGTTTCATGAAACTTTTTGATACCCCTGTAAAATTAAGTCATTCGAAATGCTAATTAAAATACATTTTTCAAATAATATTTTGCTTAAGAATGACAAATACAGGTAGTTTACTTTTGGAGAAAAATCATCTTTTTGGGTTTTTGCGAACCCTTTATTTAAAAATAAACATTTTTTCTTCGTGAATTCTATTTTTTTACAATCAAAATTTGTATAAAAATGACTTTTTCTTGAAAAATTAAATTTTTGGTCACTTTGTTTTCTTGGTCACTCCCGACTGTCTGTATATTAAAAAAAAAACGAAAAATATTTTTAATATAAAAAGAATATGTTAAGGATAGTCTTTCAATACATTTTTTATGTTTAGCCAAATTCAAATATTTCAAGAAAATACATTACATTTGCACATTTTTGTTGGTCATCATATTAATTTTATTGTTTACCATCAGAATTGAAAGTAATGTCTTAATTTAAATTCCAAAAATAGTATAATTAAATATCGCTTTAAACTGATTAAAATAAGCAATTAGTAAGTCAGAAATAACTCTGTCATAATGACACTGCTAATACATCAAATTTAGGCGAATTAACGAAAATTTCTCAGTAATTTAATAATTAGTTTTAAATGGCAAATCTTAGTATCATGATTACTTTCACAAAAATTACCCGTTAACCCCAAAGACAACCAAACTCACCTTAACAAAAGTAAAATACAATTATTAATGATACTTATTTATAAGCAATTATTTTTTACGCAAATTATTACATTTTATCTTTCGCTAAGATTTCTTAGCATACAAAACAATTTTTATGGAAATCCAGTAATTATTCGTTGATATATTAAAATTTACAAAATAATGACGGAAAATTTTTAATCACTCATGAATTTTTTAAAGAATTTTTTTTTAAAAGTCGTTTTGGAGTATTACTTTTAACCTATAAAGCTACCAAAATATTTTGATAGATATGTACATTAAAATCGTATAAGTATATGTTTAGTGGCCCGCTTAAAAAAGTTTGACTCTTAATAATAAGATTTTTTAAAATTAAATAACCCAAATTATTTTAAAAAAACA
Source organism: Listronotus bonariensis (assembly GCA_014170235.1). Lineage (NCBI taxonomy): Eukaryota > Metazoa > Arthropoda > Insecta > Coleoptera > Curculionidae > Listronotus > Listronotus bonariensis. The sequence goes on from JACEGR010004305.1 coordinate 72,699, forward strand.
CTGTAAATTGTATATTTTTCTTAATTTAATTTTCTAAACTCATAAAAGTTTTAAAAAAATATAGGTACTTTATGGTTCATTTCTTCCAGTGAATTATAATATTTAATCTACAAAAAGATTTGGGGTTTCTAAAATTTAAAGTAAGTGCATAGGTATAGTATTGTTTTTAGTCCAAAAAAGGCGACTATTTTTTAAATAAAATACTTTCAAAAATTGAACCAAATTTAGTTAAACTTGAAAATAAGTGTAAGCATATAAAGAAAACACATAATAAATTTCATATTTCGTTGTTTTAAATAACTTAAACAATAAAAATAAACATTTTTGTATAAACCTAGACCCACTTTCCGTTTGGGCATTTTTTTAGTACACTTAAAACAAGAAGTTAAAATATCCTTGTTTTTATCAAAAGGCAAATATCCACTACTTTAGGTTATTTTAATTAGGTATACGGCTTAAAATTCTTTTTCCGAGTTTACCAACGTAAAATTCTTTAAAAAATATATAAAATATGAGCAACGCTGTTTGGTTCATCAGCAAGCAATAGAAGAACAAAACAAGCACTATTAGTCACGCATGTTTACATGCTGGGATTAAGTTAGATTGTATTTTTTCCTCACATGGCCTATATGTTATGTTATTTAACTGAACCTGTATAATATCGTATTTATAGTGGTTATATAAACAAATAAATTGTTTAATAAGTAAAGTTTTAAATTTTTAATAAATAAATTTTATTACAAGAAGCTTTCTCTTGGACACAATATTTTTTCTTAATTTTTTTGATAATATAATTTTTAAAATAAATCAAGTACCTCTAATGGCAAGCAGAAAAAACCATAAAATAAATTCGTTAAAACCACTTAGCGGGCAGGTAGTTAATTAAAAATATTTAAATTTATTTTTAAAAACCTTTTTCTTTATATTTTCCCAAAAAAAATAAATGTGGGTACGTACATAGGCGCAATTTGGGGGCTTGGCCCCCAAAAAGGAAATAAGACAAAATTAGCCTCCTCAAGATTCCCAGTACCCAAGCCGAAACTTATGCGATTAAAACCTAAAAGCGATAAGAGAGAGCAATTTTTATGTCCATAGTGCCACTTTTGCCTAACTGTAGGTCATTTTTGTGGCAGTAATGACAAGTAAATCCCTTTATCTTTCCCTAATTTTTTTAAAAGTCTCGAAGCTTGCCTCATACCTTTCGAGACTACCAAGACTCCAGCCCCCTAAAAATCGAAGCAAATTGCGCCTATGGGTACGTAAATAAAAAGAAAACTGTATTTATACTTCTTTATAATGTTAAAGAAATAAAACTACAACAAGAAAAAAAAGGACTTAAAACATTTTACTTACTTTCTTCCATCTATCGGTCCATTTTTGCTTTTACAGCAAACCACTACATCCCCATCCTGACTATCATCATCCCTATTTGCTGCGTAGTTTCCCATATCAACAATGTTTTCACTTTTTTCACTAACAATCGATTCCATTTGTTATACCCTCTATTAACTCTTTTTTACAAAAATTTAACGTTCCAGTCCCTAGTAGTAATAACCGTTTAATTTTACTATTCAAAGTAACAAATTTGCTGTCAGAAATAAGTAATTTTAAATGTCCCTGCCGGTCAAACATTCGCAATATTTTTAATGGTGGACCGAAAACAAATTTTTAATAATTAGTAACCATATACTGAAAAGCTTTACTTAGTATTAAGTATTTTAATAATTCAACTAAAATAAATTACTTTAACTTGGATAAAATTTTAATTAAACAATAAGCGACTCGGACTAATCACCAGAATTTAAGTTCGGTAAACAAAGTTATTCAATCAAATACTTAATAGTATGCTGAATCTGAATGGGAAAAATCGCTGCCGACTTATATTTATTTTAATACAAATTTACGATTTATAAAATTGGTTCGGGTGGGGGTTACGAGCGCCTACCTGTGCTGAAGGATTTTTTAGATCGTTCTTTATCTCAAAATATTAGGGGAAACTGGTGTATTTTGTCCTGTATTATTAAAGTAAAATTTAGCTAAGAAGTCAAAGGCGTCATAGAAGTAAAGACTGCAATCAACTATTTATTACTAATCGCGTCGTTTAAAAAGTGTGCGAGCAACAAAAAGGGGAATTATATGAAAGTGAGACACAACTTATAACCGCGTGACTTTTTCTCTGCAAAATCGCAGTCTACCAAAGATTATTTATACAGGGTGTCCCAACTCTATTTAAACACGAAATAACTTCGCACCTGTACAAGATACAAAAACAAACTAAAAATAAAAATTCCGATACACTCTCTTTACTAACAGTACTATTTATTATACAAGGTGTCTCAAAAACATAATTGTATTGTCAAGTTGTTTTTTTTTAATGGAACACTCCGTATATTTAAACCATTATTATTTTAGACACTTGCTCTAAAAAACAGCAATACGTCAATTACAATGATCTGAAAAATAAATATGGATGATTGCAGCGAAAATCATAATAACCCCTACCTGGGCACTGCGCAGTCCCCTTGTGGGCATGCGCAGTAAAAATTTCAGATTAACGAAAAACAAACAACAGGACCGGGTTTAACATTTTGTATATGATTCATTTATAAAGAAAATATACCAAGTAATTTTATTTCTAGGTAGACATATTTAAATATTTTATTTTAAGTCTGTATTCGTATTTCATAACAGTCCCTAAAAAGTAAACCGGTTTTATATTGGGGATTATTTTTTGTTGTATAATTTTTTATTTTTCGGTCGTATCGCCGATTTTATTGAAATTTAGCAAACAAGAGTGCTTACAAGCACTGATCTCAATTTAAATTCCGTTTTTTTGCTAAAACACCTTATTTTTGATTTATGAGGACCCACTTTGACTCAACCTCAAACCTAACGGAATTTTTTTCCGCATTATTATCTTCCCTCTTAACAGTACCTTGACACAACAAAACTGAATGGTTGGTATTTTATCACAAAAGCAATTAGTTTTGGTGTAACTTATTTGAGGAATAAATCTCAATTCATAAACTGATATTTCGCTGCCGTTGCCGTAGCAGTTGTCGTTCAGTTAAATTTGGCGTGTAATGCCATTAAAATTGTTTATTTTTGGGGTTAAGGCCAAACTGACCTCATATTTGTAATTGAAACCACAAAAAAACGCCAAATACAAATATTAAAATTGCTAATGGACCCATAATGGCTTAGTATTATATTTCTATAACTTTTAAAGATATCAAAATCTAACGTATGCCAACTTGTAATATTCAGAAGCAACTTTTTTAAGCAATTACATCAGCTCCAGTCAATTTTTCTAATTTTGAGATACGCCACTTCGTGATATTGTCGGCGAAATTGCTTAGGGCTACGATGTTATAACTTGAAAATATGTCAAATTATTTTGATTAAACTGCCATATTTTTTATTTTGTGTGATTATAAATGCATCAGTCAAATGCTAATACAGGGTGTCCGATCTATATTTTAAGCCCATTTTGACCGCGAATAATTTTAGAACAAATAAAATTATCAAAATGCGGTGTTCGCAGAAAGCCTTAGATTTTTTAATGTTTCTTTTTATAACCTTGCCATTTGGTTTGTGACACTTATTTCTTATACCTGAATTTTTATTTTTTAGTAAAATGTCCTAAAAAATGGCAAAAGCAGGTGTTTAAAAAGCAAATTATAGAAGTTTTTTAGTTCATTTGATTATAAAAATTTAAAATAATTATTTTTATTAACTTCAAAATCAGTTTTAATAATCTTTTTAATACCCCTGTAACTTTATTAAAGTTATTAAAAATGCTATTCTAAATAAAAACTTATATATATGTTATTTTGCTTAAAAATGAAAAACAAAGGTAGTATACTCTAGTAAAAAATCATTTTTTTTAGTTTTTGCGAACCCGTAAACAAAATCAACATTTTCTCTTCGTAAATAATTTTTTTTTATGAAGAATGACTTTTTTTAAATAAAATTTTTGGTCCATTTGTCCCCTTTGTTAACGCCATTCGTGGACAGTCTGTAGATTACATTTTTGTACTTTCATTTATTTTTTATTTTTATTTTTAGTTTTTTATTTACTTATTTAAGGGGAATTCCCCTATAACTTTTTTACCTTTTTAATATGGAAAATGAAATTTGGTATATTATTATTTGACATAAATATGCACTTATTTTTTTATTCATTAAATTTGTATTACATCCCTTCCACTTTAACTAGAAATGACTGCTCCTTCAAAATTTTAAATAACACCCCCAATATATTTTAGGGTTTTTCGATAGTATGTATTATTCTGAATACTTTGACACATCATGTGCCCGACGAGAGGGCGTTGAAGAAGGTACAAATTACCGGGGCCTGGGCTTAAAGGAAAGCCCGCGAGCTAGAGTACCTAATATTTTTACAAATATTTAATATTAAAGAAGAGTTATGGGATCTGGGTACCTCTATCTATCCAAGTTTAAAATTGGACGCCGCACCTTTGAAATAAAAACAAAGTGTTGGATCCAAAGATGTATTTTCGATTTATTTTTGCCTCCTAAATAGACAATAATTCGTGGTCAAAATTAAGTTATTAGGTCACATTTTCTTCTAGCCTCAAAGGGAGAGATACCTGTAAATGTCTTAATTTTAATTGATTTTTATGATTTTTTTATTGAAAAAATCCTTATATATTTTAAAAATCGGTATGTATTTTAGGTAAATATTAAAATAATATAAGATTTTTTTCTCCATTTTAATCATTCAAAATGGCAGCTGTACGCTAAGTTCTTCTACTAAGGTCGGAGAGATACTTTTTAATCGGCAGGCACTCTAGCATTGGTTTAAGTGATTTAAAAATTAGAATCTAAAATTTTGTGTTTTTATTAATGTCATAATTTGTCGAGTGAACCTAAAAAAAAGTAAAAAATATTCGTGAAATATAATGCTTAAAAAAATAAAATGACTTTTTGGCTTAATTTTTCCGTCGTTTTTGCTTTAATTTTTTTTTTTTTTTTTTTTGGAATTTTGTCGATTTACATGAAATTACTGTTGTTAAAAAGATGTGTGCAAATTTTTCAGGAAGAGCGGTCAATAACTTTTTTGAGTTCTGGTGCCCGCCAATTTAAAAATATAGTTTTAAGAAAAACGCGTTTAAAGTTTCAATAGATTTTTTTTTTTGGGCTCTTCAAATGTTTTTGGGTACAAAATTTCATTACTTTATTGATGAGAACTTTTTCTTATTTTATTTTTTTGCTTTTCAAATTGCTTTACAAAAGTCCTTTGCCCCAGGGCCTCTACACCTTTAAATTCGGTCCTAAATAGCTACATAAAAATCCCTTGATTATAGTAACTTATCGACTCGAAATTTTTTGAAAAAAATATTTTTAAAATTTTTTTCGGATTTTTGTGAGGTTCACAAAGAAAGACTGTTGTTAAAAATATGTGTGCAAAATTTTAGGAAGATGGTCAATGACTTTTTAAGTTATCGTGCCCGCTTATTTCAAAATAAAGTTTTGAGAAAAACGCGTTTAAAGTTTGAATGGGTAGGTACATAGAAATTCATTGATTATACCGACTCTGTAATATAAGCAATACAGTAGTGCGTTCATAAAAAAATGTAAAGTAATCCTTGTAGTCTGTAATGGAATCAAAATGACATTTGAAATGTATTACATTGTAAAAGCAATTTTTGAACGCCACTTATGAAATAAAATGTAAATGTCCCTTATAACCTGGCATGTAACGAAAAATAATTAAAAATGTTTATTTATTTATTTATAATCTAATATAAATTACAATTTTAATATACTATAAATTAATTTCTAAACAAATCAATACCTATTAACGCAATAAATTGTAAAAAAGACTGTATGTTTATGTTTGTATAAAGATATCCTTATTTTGATTTGAAAAGGTTTGTAGGTATTTTGTGGTTTAGAGAAAAATCAGTACCTAAATAAAAGAGCCTAAAAATGAACAAAGTTGTTCTGACAACCATAGTAGCATCTGCAAAATATTTTTTGTTTCTTTTTAATAACTTTTAAATCTAAAAATTATAAAAATTTTGTTTGTTTTCTATTTTTTAAGAGACAAATATGAAATGCGCAAAATCGGTAAATTGTTACCGCGCTTGTGAGCACGGTAAAGAATGTAATACAGAGTTATATTCCCAGACTATTTTTGAACGCTGTAAGACAGAAAGCAGTGTAATAAATAATACATTTAGGAACGACCTCTGTAACAAAAATGTAAGAAATGTGTACTTTGTAATGATTTATGAACGTAACCCAGAAAATAATGTGTGTTAGTAGCATGTTTTTAAAGGTCTATACTAACATATTTCCTTAAGGAAATTTAAAAACATCGTAATTTTGACGGTTTGTCTCAGCAATTTTTAAAGAATAAAGAATAACTAAACTGACCACGGATTCGTATTCAGAAAGCAAAAATACAACAAAAATTTTATATCACTACTCTGGGTTGGATACTTTTTTTATAAAGTGATGTTGTTTAATAAGCTTTTCTTTGTTGCTTCCTTTTTTTCCATTTTTTTAAATTTTGGTTTTCTTTTCGTATTTTTAAATATTTATAGCAATATTTTCTTATCAGGAATAAATTACTGACCCAGACATAGGATATACGTGTTTTGTTGTATTTTTTTACGTTCTGTACATGATTCCGTCGTAGTTTTGCGCCAGCACCAACCAGTCTTCAGTAAATTGCAGGAAATTGTCATAGTAGTTTTTTTGGGATTCCATAGGATCATCGAGACTTACTCAAGTAGTAGATACCCCTATCTCTTATTATGAATTTAAAATGTTTTAAACTTACAGGGTGTTACAGAAACAAACAGTTTTTACTAAAATAAGTTTTTTATTAAAATTTATTAGTTTTTTGAAAAAATGAACACCCTGTACTTATTATAATAACGAAAAATTTGTGGATACGTGTTTATTGAACTTTTCTTTATATTTGTCATGTAGAATTCGCCCTTAATTTTAGGTTAATGGGTCTTTTGTTTTTACGGCTTTTCCAAGCAGGGAACAAGTTCCCAAATTCCTTCTGATAAAGATATGTTTTATATTGGTTAGGTGAATTCATTTATTTGATGATACCATTTTATAGAGTACACGCCAAAAATTGGACCTCTTAAGTCCTTTTTTAACCCAACAATTTAAATTAAAAATCGACGTACCGGTGGCAAGTCTGCCACCGATATCAAGATAAAATTAAAATTAAAATTAAAATTAAATACATATTTTATATTATGTTAATTTGTGGTTTTTAGGTCGCCCGATTTTGTTAGTCACAGTTAAAACTGCTAGCATTTTGCAGGAGAATCAGTGGCGCACCTAGTCACTGGTTTCTGGGGGGTTTTTTAGCCCCAGTTTATAGCCTATTTATGCCGAAAAACAGTAATACGTTTTAAATGCCCTATAATTTTGGAGGGATAATTGCCGTCTTGAGGAGGCTAAGCTCGTCTAGCCTAAAGTGATCACATTTTCAATCATAAAAATCGGGAAAAATGGTAAAAAATTAAATAAGATGAATTTTTTCCTCTAAATTTTTTGGAGAGCAAAAAAAGGGCCTCATATTTTAAATGGTTCAACAAGAAATATAATAAATCGGTCAACTCATTGAAAAAGTTAATTTTTCATCTTCCAAATTTTTTGAAAATCACAAAAAAGGTCCTTACTTTCGCGGAACACTTTTGACTTTGTTTAGACCCAGTCCCACCGAAAATCGGAACGTTTTTAAAAATCGTTTTTAAAACACAACATATAAAAACAACTTGGCAATCAACCAACAACCTGGACCAAGTGTATAACGCATAAAAGCAAAACCACAATTAAATATTGTGTAAAAAAATATTTTAATAAATTTAATGGGACAATTCCAAGAGGTGTTCTTTGCAAAACAAAAAAAAAACCTATTTATTATTTATAATTAATTGTTACTTTTGAGAAAAGTATTTTTTACTTATAAAAATGTTATATTATTTTTTATTTTTTTCATGGTAATAAGACAAATTTAACCATGAAAATAATGTTGTATTTTTTATTAATTTTTAAAATAGAGTATTTTTAATTTAACATATGGGCTTAAGGCAGAATGATTCAAATATATTTTTTAAAGAATGGTAACAGTTGTACAAATGTAAAAAAACATTTTTTTAACATCTGTACAACTGTTACCATCTTCGTCTAAATCCATAATCTGCGTCTTTTCTTTATCAAATCCTGAAAATAGTCTGCTATTCATGCTTACTACTTTAATCTTTACATATTTACCAATCGCCGATGGTTATGGTTTTCTGCAAAATCCACGAATAGTCACTGACATTTGAGATTTTCGCTAAAAATTGTTCTTAACTGGTTGCTTATATCTTTAAATTATATAAGTGACTGCCTTTTCACACTACGCCGGATTCGCCGGAGAGATTGATAAAAAATTATACGAAGCCTTTGAGTTTGCCGACTTTCCGCGTTCTCTACGTGTGAAAGGTTTCATTTGACTCCATACACTTCGATAGCGTTTGTCCGTCGCACGAATCCCGTCCTCCGCTAATGTGAAAAGGCAGTTATACAGTGCGCAGGAATTATTTCAAAAATCTTTTCAGTATTTTACCAAACAAAAACGTTAATATATAGAGAAATGGTAAAATTTATTAATCCTAATCATGTTCTAGTCATAACTGAGCACAAGTTTTACATTTTGTGCATAAACTTAAAAATACCCTTCAATATATTGATTTGTTTTAATTTTACCTACACCTATAATTTTATTAGTTCATCAAGTAAAATGACCACTTTACTCTTTTTCTTCCATTTCACAAAAATATAGAAAATTTTTATCTTAACTCATAGGGAAATTACCCTAATAAAAATAAAGATACATGCCATTAAATGTGCGAGGAATAAATAATCTTTAACCTGCTTCTTTCATTGGTCTCGAGAGTTTACTAGAGTATCTATTTTAATTTCAAGCTTGTATTTCTATTTTTGTTACAGTAACTTGCTTATGAGTTATAATAAGCATTGTCTATATTATTGCAAAATGTAAAAAAATAGTAAAGTGTTTATTACACTTGTTAAATTAATAAAATAAATATATGTAGATAACATTAAAATAAATTAATAAATTGAAGGGGAACTTGTAAGTTTATGCACAAAATGTGAAAACTTGTCTTTAGTTATGTTATGAGTAGAAAATGATTAGGATCAATAAATGTTTCCTTCCTTAAATATTTTTTTTTCTGGTTGGTAAAATTCTGAGTAGATTTTTAAATATACACCATTTGAACACTGGGTATACTGGCGAAACCCTATTTTTTAAATTATTTGTTCTAGTTGTCAAAAAAACAAAACAGAAATGTGTCTTATTTTCACCTAACAAATGTAGTTTAGTTTAATAAAGCTAGTTTGTTAAACATGCGTTTGAGGCTGAAATCAAATTCTAAGCACTTTTTGCTCATAGAGTTTTTTTGACATTTTGTGATTTAACCGCACTTTTCGTGATTAGTGATGTTAGTTTTTTTTTATTTTCCGCCATACCGGTGACATACGTCAAAATGAATTTTAAGGTTTTCGAACATGCAGAAGCAAAAAAATCGAAATTTCCCTGAAAAAAAATCCCATATGTTGCGAACTTTTTGCCGGTCACTGTATAATAAATCGCTGACTCTACAATTGTTACAAAAGGTTCAAAGATCACTCAATACTTACATGTTAAAGTTAGGCCAAATGCTCATTTTCAATTGTTTAAATGATTATACGTTATTATATTCATTTTTCCAAAAATGTAAAGAACCGTTTTCGGTTGAAAAATGGTTAAATTAAATGTTATTTGATGCAAAAAAAAAGTAATTTAGTATAATTGTTTAATAAAAAATTGCGGTTTAAACAATTTCCGACCAAGGTACAAGCTGGCATATGTATGTATCTATGTATGTATCGTTGTAATCTGCATTTTATTCTGAACATGATTCTACAAAAAATCAACAAGAATTATTTTGATACTATGACGCCCATACCTCCTATAAAATAGTTGATGTGGTTTTTTAATGGCATTTTTTCATTCAAGAGAGTAATAATAAGTACATTTTTGAAAAAAAACTAATATCTGATGGGGTTTTGGCAAGCTCCTCATATACAGTGTCCGACAGATATATAGACGTAAATAGATTTTTTTTATTTTACAAAAAAAATATTCGTATTAAAAGTTGCTGCTTCCTTTTAAACTTAAGATACAACTGCCAAAATTAAAATATCTTCATTTGTATATCGGGGAGATTCAAAAATATGAGAATGGTTCAAGATATTATTTTTAGAATACATCCAATTAGTATAAGAAAAAAGAATCTTAAATTAAAAGTAGGTGTCAAATATAAAGTCACAGCCACCTGTCTTAAAAAGATTTTTTTATTTTTAGCTATTATTTTTGCGCTACCCTGTATTCAAATGAAAACAATGCACTTTAAATTAAGGGGTTAAGGCGTTTATTATTATTTTTAATTTTCGGGTTATTTGTTAATACATTTTTTCAATTTTAAATACGTTTTTTTCTATTTGGACGCAAAAATATGAGTATTTTCCAGAACTTATTTTTATTAAGTTATTTTCTTGTTTGTTTTTAATTGAAACTGAAGTTTTACATTACATACTTATGATATCTGATAGAAGGTTGACATTAAAGTGCATCGCATCGCAAATACAGGGTAGCGCAAAAATAATAGCAAAAAAAATGGGGTTTGAGATAGGTGGCTGTGACTTTATATTTAATACCTACTTTTAATTTAGGATACATTTTTCAAATAATATTTGAATGTATTCTGAGAAATAAGAGTACTTTACTCTTGAACCATTTTCATACTTTTGCATCTCCCCGGTATATAAATGAAAATATTTTATTTTGGAAGTTGTATTTTGAGTTTAAAGGAAAGGAGCAACTTTTATTAAGTATAATTTTTTTGTGAAATGTGTAATAAAAAAATCCATTTGCGTCCATATATCTGACGGACACTGTATAAATCGAATTTCTTAGGGAGTTAAAAAACTTTAATTTAAAAGTACTAGTTTAAAATTAAACTTTATCATAAAAATGGAAATTAAAGAGTTATGTCAATTTTTTTAAAAGGTTTAAGTGATTTTATCACGTAATCAATCACGTTATAACATTTTTATTTTATCATTATCATGTGGTGATTGGAGGTAATACTTTTCATTGTATTTGCTGTTTATTTATAAAAAGAAACATATTCTCTTTAACCAATTAAAAATAGGTATGTATATTTTATTTGTTTTTTTAATCTCAAGGATTATTGGGAATTTTCCAAATTGTTACATTTTTTTATCCCGATTTAATTGTTTCTAAAAAATGCAATGTGTAAGCAACATGTTTATGAATTGAAAATGTTGTTTGTGTATTGTATTTGTTAAATATCAAAAATAAAGGATCCTAAACAATTATTTTCCCATTATTATGTAAATGCCAATCTGCTAACGAAAAAAATTAGAAGTAAAAAGAAAAACAACAACGAATTCTAAAATGTTATTGTACTATACCTATTATACTATAAAGAAGATTTTTTACCAATAAATATTTTTAATTCATTTTTGTCAGTAATTATTTATTATGTTTTTATTTACACTCGTACTGTAATGATTGTATTGGAATTATCAGGGCCGCCGAGAGCCGTGACGGGACCCGGTCTTTTATTAACTTGGGTTGTAACTATCTATCTATCTATCTATCTATCTATGTAACGGAATCTTTGAGCCTAATTTTAACCAACTTCCAGCTATTCGATTTCTTTGAAACTTTGCACACGTGTCAAGGACCGATGAAGATGCAATAATTTAAAAACAGTATCCCGTTATCTTTTTTTGAATCGCCAGGAAAAAAAATTCCATTATATTATAAAAACAACACCTAGGATGCCATCTGTTGGCAACATTTCAAACTTTGCTATTAAATGAAGAAGAAATTTTTTAGTTTTTACACAATTTGGTTAGTTGCACCATGAGTGTTTAATTTTTATGAAAAATAAAAATATAGGGTTAGTTGCACCATTAGTTCAAGGATTAAATAATAAAAATTACATTATGTGTAATGTATACATAATACATAATGTGCAATTAATAAAAATTAACATTCTTTTTTGGATCGCCAGGAAAAAAAATTTTCCTTTATATTATAAAAATATAAAAACAACACCTAGGTTGCCACCTGTTGGCAACATTTCAAACTTTGCTATTAAATGAAGAAGAAATTTTTTAGTGGGTTGCAATATATTGGCAACGGTCCAAACATTGCCTGGATTGCCATCTGTTGGCAAAATTTCAAACTTTGCTACTTAATGAAGAAGAAATTTTTTAGTGAGTTGCAATCTGTTGGAAAAATTTTAAAATTTGCCACTCTTGTTCATTAAAAATTTTTTCGCCATTTTGTCAAGAGTAGCAGAAACTAAAAAATGAAAAATAATTAATAGTTTAAAAAAACTAAAAAAACACGCTTTTATATGCAACCGAACTAAAAATTAGAAAATAATTTTTCATTAAAAAAATATTGTCATTTCATAGTAAAAAGCGTGGGGTGATAAATATATTAAATGTTATAATTATTATATTTGCAAATATCTATGATGGAAAAGTTATGAAAAAATAGTAAAATGCACCCCACGCTTTTTACTATGAAATGACAATATTTTTTTAATGAAAAATTATTTTCTAATTTTTAGTTCGGTTGCATATAAAAGCGTGTTTTTTAGTTTTTTTAAACTCTAAATCTTTAAGTATTTGAAGTCCCATAAAATTGATGTAAAGTCACGAACAAAAGACGTCCCGATTAATGACGTCATAATGACGTCTTTAAGATGACGAAAAATTGACATATACTTTTTTAAAAGCTAAATTGATACGATATTTTATTTGAAAATTGAAATAGGAAAAAACTCCTTACTGCTTGCAATTTCCTTGCAAGCAAGTAGTCAAGGTCATCGCATCTCTCAGGACACTGTCCAACCTGGAGATGCAGATTTTTACACTAGCCGAAGATATTTCTTTCAAAGCTAATTGAGATCACCAACCGCAGACCGGTCTCGAACTATTTTGGTCTCATCGGTACGGTGTAGGCGATAAAAAGCGAAGATGTTGAATAAACGTAGTAGTTTATTGTCCATTACGCCATCTATCTGTAGAGTTTTTTCCTATTTCAATTTTGTAAAATTATTAGTCTTATTTTTCTGTCATATGATATTTCGGTTGGATTTTGACACGAATCATATAATGTCACAAAATTTTTCTGGCGGGTTTTCTAAACATGACGTCATTAGATTTTTATGAGCTAGTATGACGAAAAAATGACGTCGAAAAGACGTCACTTCAACGACGTCAAAAACACGTCAATTAAATGACGTAAAATGACTTTTTGGTCTGATGACGTCCTATGACCAAAAATGACCAAAAATGACTTAAAAATGACGTCATAATGACGTCAGCTTGCTGCTTGGGCAATGAAATACATTTTTTGGTTAGGTGTTTTTCTTAATTTATAGTGAACAGAGTATAGAACTAAATTTAGATTAGGAGCGACCTTTATCCCTTCACTTAGGGGACGTCAATTATTCACGTGATTTTTTGAACGAATTCTTAACCTCTCTAGTGATACTTGGTGAGGTTTTAAACTACCCCATCCCCATCCCCTGTACGTGTAGTTATTTGTACAAAATGTATAATTATTATTATTTTTTTTAAATATTATCTTTAAATAAAAGTAAATATAATTTAATTTTATTCTAGAAAATGAGAGAACCGTTATTAAAAATATTTAGACATTAAAGGTTTGTTCCTACAGTAGTCGGAAACCGTTTGCAAACCGTCAGGATTTAAAATCGGTGGAATTTTGTCCCGTGAGCATGTTCTGACAGCTTTGCAAACGGTTTCCTAACTGCTGTAGGAACAAGCCCTAAATTCGCAAGCTTTTCAGACATTTAACGAAAAAAAAGTACACGTGATATTTTCACCACAGCCTCCTCTTTCCCCTGGTGATGTTTAGTAATTTTTCCAAGCCCTCCCTCCGTTTTTACATCACATGATTAATGGACGATCCCTTACCGCATTAAAACTATTTTTATCAAAAATTTTATATAAATAAGGTACCGCAAAAATTTGTGACACACCTTGTACAATAGCAACCCCTTTTTATACAGTGCATTTCTTTAATTGTTTATTTAAAGTATATTTTGCATATTTGACTTCTTATTACTTATAGGGTTTATTATTGCCTTAAGTTTGTTATAATGTAAAAAAATTACAAATGTTTTAATGCGATCAATTAGAGGTTATGTGAGGGTATACGATGTTGCAGAAATACAGTTTTGTTTTTATTTTTAAAGGTACCTAATCAACACGACGATTTCCAGAAATGTCTTTATCAAAAGACAGTGTGTATTAATTTCTGATTTTTCTATATTTTAATTAGTTTGCTTTTTGTTTTTTTTATTTTTTTTACATTTCTAAAGAAAGGTTTTAAAAATAAAAGGTTATTTTTGATTATTTTCGCTTCTTTGTTCTCTCAAATCCCATAACTATCCCGGGATTCCGATTATTTGTGCCCAATCTGAAATCCTGGATTGGAAAAGAGGCTAGGATTGTGTCCCTACCTAGAATATAAAGTAAATACTTTACCTACTACAACAAACAGGGTTGGGTCGAGTCCCAAAATCGGTATACAAATACGAATACCGGAAAAAGTATTCGAATATTCAGTATCTATGAATACCAGGATTCGGTATTCGAATACTAAAGAAAAATCTGAATACCCGGATTTGGTATTCCAATACTGATAGGGTTATAAAGTACACGTCAGGACCTTTAAAATAATGTGCCGCAAGATGCCCCTTTCTATTTAACTTTTTTCCAAGATTGGGAATTTAAATTAAGAAGCACAGTGTTGCAATTCGGTCAAACAGCTGATAAAAATGGGTATCTAGATTCAATTTGGCGAAAAATATTTACATAAATTACCTGATTAGTTATTAAGTTTCACGAAAAATATTAGGCATCATTGTCTGACAACCTAAATAATACAAAGCAAGATAATAATCAGTGTTTTGAGAAACTTTATATACATATAGTCATAAAGCGTAAGTTCTTCGTTATTTAGACTTGAACTGCAGATAAACCAAAACTGACTTCGCACGATTTGCTTCATTGCTGAATTTTTAACGAAATCCATGATGGCAACCACTTAAACGCTTAACACTAGTTGTAGACTAACTATTTTCTTATTTTATATTACATTCATCCCATAATTCATAAAAATTCTTTAAAAAATAGAATATTAACTGCAACAGAAAACAAAACTTGATTATGAAATGTCATTATCTTATAAATTTGCAAATGCAACTTTGCCAAGTCGCTTAATTTTAGTTTTTAATAGGTTTGTTCCAACAGGCTGCCAGAAATGTTTGCAACCGTTCGGATTCTGCGCACGTCAAATTTGTCGTTCCAGCAGTGCCATGTAACATTATACAATCGTTTGTTGTTCCAGCAGTAGTTTTAAGATGTTGAAAACGATGTTGGAAATTGTTTGAAAAGTTTGCAAACTTTCTTCAAACATTACCTACAATTTTTAACATAACCTTTCTTGTATTGACATATAAGCAGTATGAACGCCTTGTTGATTTTTCGTTCCAGCAGAAAACTGTTTCCTACATTTCTGACTAATGTTTGTAACAATTTCTGCGTTTTACAATTGTTGCTTACATGTTTCCAACATTCTGCTGGAACAAACCTAATAGCGGCCGGCCGCCATCTTGACATTTTCATCTGTCAATTTTATACTGAAATATAGTATTTATTCGTAAATTTTATTTTCGAAAGTTTTGAAGTTTTTAAATTAAAATAAAGATGTTTTTTTTAATTCATACAGATTCTACAGGGTTGCCACTTTTCGTTGACGCTTTCAGGGTATAGCGAAAACTTAAGGAGTAGAACAAATCTGATTGCACAATTGCACAATCTAGATTTTGATTTTTGAAACAAATTTACTGGTTAATTTAATTCATAGAAAAAAGAATAGAAACATAAAATTATTTATTTTTGTAAATAAACAAAATTGCTTATTTAGAAGTAACTTTTTTAATTCTAAACATCTTTTCTTTATAACAATTTTAATATTAGCAAAAATACAGGTACTTTACTCTTAAGCAAAAATTAAATTTTTGGCCAAACCTCGTAGATAACTGATACAATTTGATATCTGATGATTGTATTTTAGGTTTTGGACCATGCAAAACTTTTTATAAAGAATCACTTTCATATAATCAATAATAAAAAGTTTTCCATAAGATGCCAACTTACGTAGACACACTGTATATCGCCTATTAGTGTTGCAAGGTTTTTAATTATTTTCTTATTTTTTTCTGTGAAGACAAATGAATTTAAAATTTAGTTTTTGGTGAATAATTTGTGGTCGTAGGAAAAATAGTGTACGTTGTTGTTTGGAAATGACTTTCTTACACTAGTGGGTTTTTATGTATTTAAATTGTTTGTTAAGCATAATAATATTGCAGATAATAATTTCATCTGATCGTAAGTAACAAAAAATGAAAATTTTATTATAAATATAAGGGGTCTCAATTTTAAATTCCGCAATTTTTACTACTTTAGATTTCTTTTTTTTATCTTTGGACAATCCACTAAGGC